>JAQZBX010014002.1:0-39116 GCA_029593785.1 Cabassous unicinctus | reverse complement strand
AAGCATCTTTTAAAATATATATTAAAAAATAATAATTAAAAAAAAAAAGCACATCTGAAAACAACAGAAAAAGAACCAAAATCTGTCCAAGGGACCTGCTTTGAGGGTCAGCAGAGTAGGAGAGTGCTGTACAATTCCCATGAGGGTGAGGGTCAGAGAGAACAAGAAGCCAAAATGACAAACTTGAGTTACCAAGCCCCCATGGTGGCAGGGAAGGTCTCCCCTCCCCTACCCCCAACATATTAAGCTGGGGTAAACAGCTGGCACACTACAGCCGACTGAGAGGGGATCACACATCTTCCTCCCTGTTAGCTGCTTCAAGGGAAAAGGGGGGAGAGGCTGGGGTGCTTTTCTTCAGTGAATTTGGCCAGCAGAGCCTGCTTTGAATCTCTGATCTGGAGATTCAACACAGGAACACAAGACAGTCAACACTGAAACACCTCTTTCAAAAGGTGCACTGGCTAACACCATCTGCTGGCTGGTCTGGTAATTCCATGGACAAAAACTGTTCACACTCTCTGTATCCAAACCCTGGGAGAAAATCTGCACCACTTTAGTAAGACCCTGTTCCAAATTTGAAAACTTAAGCAGGTCAATTTTAAGACTGAGAATAATTGAACCAAATATCAAAAGAGCTGTGAAAAAAAAATAGGCAAGAGAGAAAAATTAGCCATCAAAGTAAATTCACCTACATATTAAGATGTCCAGATGTCAGCAAAAAAATTACTGCCATATAAGGAAACAGGAGGAGATGGCCCAGCCAAAAGAACAAACCAAATGTCCTGAAAAGATACAGAATTTCATACAATTAATCACTGATAATCACACAACTCTACTAAATCACTTCCAAGAATAGAAAGAAAATATGACTAAAGGAACAAAGGATAATAAGAAGATGCTGAGAGGGCATAAAGAACAATTTGAAAGACTGCAAAGAAAAGTTGCAGACCTTATAGGAATAAAAGACATGATGGATGAGATTTAAAATACATTAGAGGCATAAAAGAGCAGATTTGAATAGCTTGAAGGTAGAATTAGTGATTTTGAAGACAGAACATCTGAACTGGAAAAGACAGGAGAACAGAAAGACAAAAGAATGGACAAAATGGAACAGAGTGTCAGGGAATTGAATGGCAATGAGAAATGCACAAACATTCACATTATTGGTGTCACAGAAGGAGAAGAAAATGGAAAAGGAGCAGAAAAAATATTTGAGGAAATAATGACTCAAAACCTCCCAACCTTTATGAAGGACATAAATATCAATATTCAAGAAGGACAACACACCCCAAACAGAGCAAATCCAAATAGACCAACCCCCGGACACCTACTATTCAAAATGACAAATATCAGAGATAAAGAGAGGATTCTGAAAACAGCAAGAGAAAAGTAAAGCATCACATACAAGGGAAACTCGATAACATTAAGTGCCAACCTCTTATCAGAAACCATGAAGGAGAGAAGAAAGTGGTATGATGTATTTAGGGTACTGAAAGAGGAAAAAATGCCAGCCAAGAATTCTGTATCCAGCAAAGCTGTCCTTCAAAAATGAGGGTGAGTTCAAAGTCTTCACAGATAAACAAAAACTGATAGAATATGTTACCAGACCAGATTTGCAAGAGATACTAAAGGGGGGTGCTGCCACCTAAAATGAAAAAATAAATAAATAACAAGGGTGAGAGATTTGGAGAAGAGTTTAGAAATTAAGCATATTAGCAAGGGTGAACTAAAGGATAAGACAGACCATAGTATGACATGACAGCAGAGAGCCAAAGGACAACATAGAAGAAGTAAGTAATGCCTTTAGAGTAATATTACTGAATGTTAATGGATTGAGACATAGACTGATAGAATGGATAAAAAAATACGAGCTCTCTATATGTTGTGGAACCACCTTAGATGTAAGGACACAACCAGTTTAAAAGTGAAATGTTGGAAAAATATGACATGAAGAATTCCCAAATAGGAATCTGATTATGTAGAAAGAATTATGGCCTAAATGGAAATTAAATAACTAAACTAATAATTTTTTTCATTCTTAGAGATAATGTCCAATAAAAATGTAATGTAAAAATTAGAATTATGTTATAAATAATTGCTATCATATTTGAGTAATTATTTACATGTATAAAGGTTTGTTGCTATGCTATCAATTTTTTTTATAATTGATTATATTAAATCTAACCTGGGCTTGCAAAAAAAAAACAAAAACAAAAAAACAAACGCATCCTTCATCCAGCCAAGTGTATTTTTCAGACATAGGTGCCTTTTCTTATTTTACCCTTAGGTTCTTTGAGCATGTTTGATCAAAAGTCTAAGAGGAAATTGAGTAAGCACATATGAATTGAAGGTGGTTTGCTTGCAGCTGTCTTGGCAGGTAAAGCTGCTGGAGAATTTTCTTGATATTCTGTTTTTTTTTTTTATGAGCCTTAATTTTTAAAAAAATTACATAGTAAGATTTTATTTTTTATTTTAAAGAATCTTTAGATTATGTAAATGTTACATTAAAAACATAGGGGAGGGAAGCGGGAGTGGCTCACTCGATAGAGCCCCCGTTTACCATATGGGAGGCCCTGGGTTCGCTTCCCCGGGCCTCCTTGTGAGGGCAGGCCGGCCCGCGCAGCCTAGTGGGCTGATGCAGGAAGCCCTCACAACAGGAAGCGGGTGTGGCTCAACCAGTAGAGCCCCCATTTACCATGTGTGAGGCCACGGGTTCGCTTCCCGGGGCCTCCTTGTGAGGGCAGGCCGGCCTGCGCGGCATGAGGGGCTGATGCAGCGGGAACTCACAGCAAGAGGAAGATAAGCAGACACGGAGAAGACACACAGCGAATGGACACAGCAAGCACAGGCAGCAAGGGGGAAATAAATAAATAAATAAATCTTAAAAAACAACAACAACAACAAAAAAAAAACATAGGGGATTCCCATATACACCCTCTCTCCTCCCATGATTTCCCACATTAAAAACATCTTTCATTATTGTTGTAAATTTCTAACATTTGATGAACACATATTGAAGCATTGCTACTAAACATGGATTATAGTTTACATTATATTTTACACAACATTGAGGAATGAACAAACATAAGGGGGGAATGAAATTAATAACAAAAATAGACTTATGATTACTCTAGCAATGAAACAATTTGTGTCATTGATATAAAGGCAGTTTGTACAATTAATGAACACAAATTGCAGCATTGCCATTAAGTGTGGGTTATAGTTTACATTATAATTTACACTCTCTCCCATACATTTTTGTAAGTTATGACAAGATATATAATTGCCTGTATCCGTTACTGCAACATCACTGAGGACAATTCCAATGTCCCGAAAATGCCACCATATAACACCTATTTTTTAAAAAAGATACTTAGGTTACTTAAATGTTACATAAAAAATATAAATATAGGGGATTCCCATATGCCCTGCTCGCCACATCTCCCACATTTTCCCACATTAACAACATCCTTCATTAATGTCTTATATTCATTGCAATTGCTGAAAACATTTTGGAGCATTGCCACTAAGCCTGGATTAAAGTTTACATTTTCATTTACACTCTCTTCCACTCAATTAAATAGGTTATCGGAAGATATATAATGGCCTGTATCTGTCATTGTAATGTCATTCAGGAAAATTCCCAAGTACTGAAAATGTCCCTGCATTACACCTGTTTTATCTTCTCCCTGCCCTCAGAAACTCCAGTGGTCACTGCCTCCACATCAATAATATAATTTCTTCCATTGCTAAAATCACAGTAAGTCTATAGTAGAACACCAGTCAGTCTACTTTAGCCTATAGTTCATTCCCCAATCCTGAGGATTCTGGGATGGTGATGTCCATTCCACTTCTAATTGAGAGGGGCCTGAGATCCATTAGGGCCAATGGATGGGACTCTCTTGCTTGCAGTTGTAGATATCTTGGTTCCTTTTTTGGGTAGTTGTCCATCATCACCTCCTTGTTAGATGTCCTGGGTGAGACTAATTAACTGGAGAGTAGGTATTGCAACTCTGTTGAGATTTGAGGCCCCGGTGTCACATGGACAGCCCAAAGATTTAAGTCTCTTGGACGTAAACCTATCAACTCTAGTACTTATTATAGGTTCAAATAGAAGAACAGAAGAGCCATGTTTAGGGAAACCACAACTGAGTTCAACTCTGTCACCCTGGGGAACAAAAATTCCAAAGTATGGCCCCCTGGCAAGGCACCAAACTCCTGAGCTATCTGCCCTGATTATTGTGTCTGGATGTCTCCAGAGCCCTCAGAAGCCTTGCTATTTAAGGTAATATCTATTTCTTGCAGTCAATGAGTTCCTGCTGAGAGGTGCATAAGTGCAGCCGCTGGAATGACATTCTGACTCACTTTGAAGACTCTTAGCCATATAAACTCATTTGTCTTTACCTTGTATCACTTTTGGTCAAGGTCTTTTTCCAGTTGCATTGGTAATTGGTGCTTGGTAGTAATCCCTTTGTGCCAGGGAGGCCAAGCCTCAACTTTAATAATAGCAATAGGTTGAAACTGTAAGATGGCAGTTAGTATGCTACTAAATAATTGTCCTTTCTTTATAGGGTATCCAGCAGAGGTAAGGAAACTCTTCTGTCTCTAAAATCATGGACCACTCTGAAAGTACATTTGCTGTCAGTATAAATGTTGTGATGACAATATATAAGCTCTAGTGAAGTGTATAGTTCTGCTTGTTGGGGTCAGGTAAATTGGGATAAGTTATCTTGTTCAATAAGTTTGAATTGGGTTGTGACTCCCAGCATTCAATTTCCCATTAATTCCACAGATATAAGACCTGCCAGTAAAGAGGATAAGCAAATATTCTGTAGTGGTATTTCTTGTTAGTCAGGATGGGGAGTCACTAACCAAGAGGTAATCAGCTCACAGTTATGAGGTGCTCCTACATCAGTTAAAGAAATAGGATGTCATGGTTAAGGATACTGCATCTATCCAGTATTGAATTTGAATGTGAGTAGAAATGGAATTCATAGGAAGACAATTGGCTGGAGGAGAGATATTGAATAAATTCAGAGTTTAAAAAGCGTTGGAGAGCATGATGGGTTTTGTAAATATACAGCATTGTCCACTGGTTTTTCTTCAGATGCTTTGAATAATTTTGTGGCTTTGGCTAACACATCTATTTTTTAATAATATTATATTGCAATCTATCATTCATACATTAACATACATAAACAATAAATGCACAAATTATTTTTTTAATTTACAAAAAAAAAACACATGCATATCATCAAGCAAGGCTCCCATACATCACCCCACCACCAATTCCTTACATTGTTGTGAAACATTTGTTACAAACTTTGAAAAAGCATCAACAAAATATTACTACTAACTATAGCCCACATCTTACATTTAGTGTATTTTTTCCCAACCCACCCAATTGTTAACACCCTATTTCAGTATTATATATTTGTTATCATTCAGATGAAAACTCTCTCATATTTGTCCTGTTAACCACAGTCCACCATCCACCACCGGTTTACCTGTGTTATACAGTCTCATGCTTTGTACAATCCATTCAAAGTGTCCACTCAGCAGCTTTCATTTTTATCATAGAGTTGTGCTGTTAACACCTCAGTCAATTTTCGAACATTTTCATTACTCCAAAAGGAAAAATCCCATAACCCCTTTTATGCTAGTATAATTATCCCTTAGTATTGAAAAAATATCTTCTTACCATTGCTGCAAAATATTACAATATTACTGTTACCTCTTGTCTATAAACTACACTAGTTCTTATTTTCCCATGTATCACAATATTCTTAGCACTTTGTAAAAGAAGAGCATTCTTATATTTATACTAAACACAATCTTCTTCCACCACAAAAATCACTATGTAATACATACCATACATTACTCTCTACTTTGCTTTCAGTTGAACTTTACTTCCACATACTACCCCTTTAAGCCACAGCCACATTTATAAATCAGCTGTGTTAGTGATACTTATTATAATGTGTTAGTCTCAATGCTATTCATTTCTACACTTTTACAATTAACCTTATTAATAATGCTACATACATTAAGCATTATTTTCCATTCTGAATCCATCTTCTATCTTCTAGTAACATATACTCTAGAGTGTAACTCCATGAGTTTACTCATGATATTTAGTTCATATTAGTTAGACTACACAATATTTGTCCTTTTGTATCTGTTTTATTCATTCAACATAATATCCTCTTGGGTCATCCATATTGTCAAATGCATACCAATTTCATTTCTTCTTACACCTGAATAGTATTCCATTGTGTTGTATATCATATTTTATTTAACCAATCCTCAGTTGATAGACACTTGGGCTGTTTCCATATTTTAGCAATTGTGAATGAGGCTTCTATGAACATCCGTGTGCAAATTTCAGTTTGCATCTTTGCTTTCAGTTCTTCTGAACATATTCCTAGTAATGGGATTGCTGGATTTTATGGTAGTTCTATATTTGGTTTCTTGAAGTACTTCTAAATTGTTTTCCACAGTGGCTGTACCATTCTATTTTCCCACCAACAATGAAGGAGTGTTCCTGTTTCTCCACATCTTTTCTAGTACCTGTAGTATTCCATGTTTTTAATATTGGCCATACTATAGAATGTGAAATAGTATCTCATTGTAGTTTTGCTCTGCATTTCCCTAGTAGCTAGTGATGTTAAGCATTTTTTCATGTCATTTTTGGCCATTTGTATTTGCTCTTTGGAGAAATGTGTTTTGCCCATTTTTAAATTGGGATGCTTATCTTTTTAGCTTTGAATTGCATGTACTTTGCTGTTTTTACCACTATAGCTAAGTAATTTGCTTTAAGGTCAGCAAGTGAGAGTTCTCCAACTTTTCATTTTAAAGACATTTTTAGCTATTAGGGGCCCCTTGTCCTTCCAAACAAATTTGATAATTGTCTTTTCCATTTCTGCAAAAAGGTTTTGGGATTTTTTTATTAGTTTGGGTTGAAACTGTAAATCAATTTTGGTAGAATTGACATCCTAATTATATTTAATCTTCCAGTCCATGAACATAGAATGTCTCTCCACTTATTTAAGTCTTCTTCAGTTTCTTTTAGTAGTGTTTTGTAGTTTTCTGAGTACAGGTCCTTTATATCCTTGGTTAAGTTTCTTCCTAAATATTTGATTCTTTGAGTCTGCTATTTTAAATGGATTTTTTTTTTCTGATTTCCTGCTCAGATTTCTCAACAGTTTACAGAAATGCTACTGATTTTTGCATATTAATCATATATCCCACCATTGTGCTGAACTCGTCTATTAGTTTGAATTGCTTTGCTTTAGATTTTTCTGGATTTTCTAGATATAGCATCATATCATCAGCAAATAGTGAAGTTTTATTTCTTCCATTCCTCTTTGGGTGTCTTTTATTTCTCTATCTAGCCAAATTGCTCTAGTTAGAATCTTAGGACAATATTAAATAACAGTGGTGACAGTGGGTATCCTTATCTTCTTTCTGATCTCAGCAAGAAAGCTTTCAGGCTTTCACAGTTGAGTACAATGCTAGCTGTAGGTTTCTGATATGTGCACTTTACCATACTGAGAAAGCTTCCTTCTATTCCTATCTTTTGAAGTGTTTTTATCAAGAAAATTTGCTGTATTTTTACAAATGCCTTATCTATATAAATGGAAAGTATCCTGTGATTGTTTTCCTTCAATTTATGAATGTGGTTTACTACAGTAATTGAATTTCTTGTGTTGAAAATCCCTTGCATTCCTGGAATAAAACCCATTAAAATTCTTTTAATTTGCTTCAGGATTCAGTTTGCAATTATTTTGCTGAGAATTTTTGCATTTATATTCATTAGGGGTATTGTTTTGTAATTTTCCTTTTTTCATAATATCTTTACCTGGTGTAGGTACTAGGGTGATGTTTGCTTCAATGAATTAGTTTGGTAGCATTCTTTCCTGTTCAAATTTTTGGGAGAGCTTGAGAAACGTTGGTATTAGATAGTCTTTGAATGTTTGGTAGAATTCACCTGTGGGGCCATCTGGTCCTGGGCTTTTCACCTATGGGAGGTTTTTGATAACTGTTTTGACCTCTTTATTTGTGATTGGTTTATTGAGGTCTATTTCCTCTAGGTTCCGTGCAGAGAGTTTGTGTGTTTCTAGGTATTTGTCCTTCTCTAATTTTTTGGTGTATGATTATTTATAATATCCTCTTATGTTCTCTTATTTATGTGGGGTCAGTAGTAATGAACTCCCCCACTCATTTCAAACTTTATTTGCCTAGTCTATCTTTTTTTCTTCAGCAGTCTAGCTAAAGCATTTTTCAATTTTGTTTATCTTCTCAAAAAACCAACTTTTGGTTTTGTTGATTCTCCCTATTGTCTTTTTGTTATCAATTTCATTTATATCTGCTCTGATCTTTATTATTATTTTTCCTTTAGCTTGGTTTTGAATTAATTTGCTGTTGTTTTTCTAATTCCTCCAGGTGTGCATTTATTTCTTCAATTTTAGCCCTTTCTTCTTTTTTAACAAAAGCATTGAGGAGTATAAATTTCCCTCTCAGAACTGATTTGCTGTGTCCCAAAGGATTTGATATGTTGTGTTCTTATTTTCATTTGTCTCAATATATTTACTGAGTTCTCTTGCATTTTCTTCTTTGACTCACTGATTACTTATGATTGTGTTGTTTAACCTCCATATGTTTATCAACTTTCCTTTTTTCTATCCATTATTGATTTCCAGCTTCATTCTGTTATGATCAAAGACAATGCTTTGTATAATTTCAATCTTTTAAAATTTATTGATACCCTCTTGTGATGAAACATATGGTCTATCCTGAAGAATGATACATGTGTATTTGAAAATAATGTATATCCTGCTGTTGTGGGGTGTAATGCTCTATAAATGTCTGTTAGAGCACGTTCATTTCTCATATTTTTCAAGCTCTCTGTTTCTTTATTTCTCCTCTGGCCAGATGTTCTTTCCCAATGCTGAGAGTGGTGCATTTAATTTTCCAACTATTGTTGTAGAAATGTCTATTTCGCCCTTTCGTTTTGCCAGTGTGTGTTTCATGTAGCATGGGACCCTTGTTAGGTGCATTAATATTTTTTATATTTATTTCTTCTTGGTGAATTGTCCTTTTTATTAATGTATAATGACATTCTTTGTCCCTTATAACAGTTTTATATTTAAAATCTATTTTTCCAAAATTAACATTGCTATTCCAAAGCTTTTATGGTTAATATTTGTGTGGAATATCTTCCTTCCCAAAATTCCAATCTATCAGGCATTAACTTTCAACCCAGTTGTTTCCTTATGTCTGAGGTGAGATTCTTGCAGACAGAATACAGACGGATCATATTTTTTAATCCATTTTATCAGTCTATTCCTTTTGATTGTGGAAGTCAAGCTATTAACATTCAATGTTATTTCCATAAAAGCATAACTTACTTCATCCGTTTCATCCTTTCGTTTTCCATTGTCACATCTTAATACTGTCTGTCTTTTTACATTTTAACTTACCCTTCCTAATAATCATTTCTATACTCTCCTCCAAGTCTCTTGCCTTCTTTTTTTTCCTTCCAGGCTGTAGCACTCTCTTTTGTATCACTTGTAATACTGGTCTTTTGGTAACTGTTTTACTTTGCCAAAGGGTTGCTGATGCAAAGTACCAGAAATGTGTCGGCTTTTATAAAGCGTATTTATTTGGGGTAAAAGATTGACATTCCAAGACCATGAAAAATCCAACTCAAGGCACCATAAAAGGTGTTTCCTCATGTAAGTCATCTGCTACAAGTTGAAGCAAGATGGCAAGTGAACTCTACCTGGTCTTTGCCTTCCCCTTGGGGCTGTATTGTGTCCCAGAGCTCAGCTGAGGGTAAATATGCATAAAGTTTTTCTCTTTACAGGCCTTCTATATCAGTCTCTGCTGTCCTGCTTTCTTCCCAATTTCAAGCCTAATCTATCAGGCATATAGCAGGGTTGTTCTCTTGAGCTGCAAAGTGGGCCCAGCCTTTTGTGGGATTCATGCTTAAGCAATCCTCTCTGTCAGATTGCAGAATCAAATATGCTGGCTCCCTCTTTCCTCTGTCATTCTGAGTCTCTGTGTTTCCCTTTATATCAGACCCAGCAAGAAGGCAGGGACTCAACTTGAACCACGCCCAACTGGCCTAATCTAGTAAAATGGTCTCACACACACAGTAATGGATATTTTAAAACAATCTTTCTCTTTTTGGGATTCATAAAGGAATCACAAATTGCCACACTCCACCCTTTGAACAACAACAACAAAAAACATGTTTTTCCATATCCAAAATGCATTCATTACATCACAATATTCCAAAAACCTTAAATCATTTCAGTATCAATGCTAAGTACAAAATCACATCAAAATCAGTTATAAGCATGCAGTTTGTCTTGGTTCAAAAGTCCCCTCTGATTTTGGACTTGTGAAACTTACAAAACAAGTTATCTGCTTTCCATATACAAAGGGGGAACAGATACAGGATAAACTTACAAATTTCCCCAATTATTTATGTGTGTTTCTCTTGGGCACTTAAAGGTATTTTGGGGGAAAAGCCACCAACATCCCCAGAACTCCAGCAATGTTGAGCAAGGTTTCTATTATGTCATCATAGAAAGGTTTTATTTCACTTTCCTGAGAGCAATCCCTCTTCCAATTGTCCAATGGCCAGGGAGATTGCAGATGAGGCACCTATATCTAGGCCATTGTTTGGCATTTTATTTCTGGACTTAACATTTTAATAGCTTTGAAAATGTTGTGGGTGTAGGTCTGGGTTCTTGTAATCAGTTTTACTTTGGAGCCTTTCCATGCCTATTAGAAGATTGTACCATGGAGATTTTGGGGTTTTGAATATGTTCCCCAAGTTAAAGCCAGTCTGCCTGAGGCATTTATTTCTAAACTTCCCCTGGACTGACTAATGTGGATCAATTGATAATGGCCTGGAAACCTGGGGTAGTGGGCTCCTCTAAGTATTTTTAAATCCTTTTAGAATTTTTGAGGATCTGGCCATGGCTTGGGAAATTCCTTGGTTATAATTCATAATTTAGCATTTGACTGGAGATAACTTTGAAGTTATCTTTGAAAGTTATTTGTGGTATCTCTCTGGTAACCTCAGAAGTTCTAACTGTATAAGGCAACTTTTAAAATTCATCAAAAATGTAGGGCCATTCTGCTGGTGTGTTAGCTGAGTGGGAATATTCAGGCAAAGATGGATAAAGAGAAAGAGAAGTTGTGATAGGAGAGGTGTGAGCCAAATGCTCACTGGATTTATGTGTTTGAATTTTTTATTTCTCATTTACTTTTTTTAGGAGTCTGTATTATCCAAAGAGGTGCTAATGTGAAATACCAAAAATGGGTTGGTCTTTATAAAGGGTATTTATTTGGGGTAGAAGTCCACAGTTACCAGGCCATAAAGCATAAATTTCTTCCCTCACCAAAGTCCATTGTCACCTGTTGGAGCAAGACAGCTGCTGATATTTGCCCAGGGTTCAGGCTCCTTGGGTTCCTCTCTTCCCAGGGCTGTGTTTGTCTCCGGGCTTGGCTCCTGTTCCCTCTACAAGGTCAGCTGTAGGCGATCAGGCGAACAGTCCATTTCTCTTCTCCTGGGGCCTTCTTTCCAACATCAAAGCTGTTTCTCAAAGACTGCTTCTCAAAACTGTTCTTGCCATGCCTTTTATATTTGATTCCCCACCCACCAAGGGGTGGAGCTCAACGCCCTAATCATAACCTAATCATGCCCAGATAAACAGATCAGTTTACAAACATGATCTACATATATTTTTGGAATTCATAATTACATCAAATTGGCCAAGGGTTACACTCCACCCTCTGAATTCCAAAAATACATTACAATATTCAAAAATCCTTAAACCAGTAACAATTCAACTACAAAATCATATCATAATCATTTTAAAGAAATACAGTTCATCTTGAGGCAAAGTCCCGTCTGCTATAGACCTCTGAAACTTACAAAACCATTTAACTGCTTCCAATACACAAATGGAAAGACAAAGGATAAACATTTTCAATATCATAAGAAGAAATTGGGATGTTAAACAGGAGTCATGGATCCTCTAGAGTTCAGTAAACCTGCAGGGCATCCACCTTTCTATTTCAAGATCTGAGAGTCATTCTTAAGAAGATGGTTTCTTCTTCTTGGGGCCACATGGGAACCCACCTTTTCCACAGGCTTACACAATGGCCATTCCTTAGTTCCACCCTCATCAAGCATCTGGGTGTCGACCAAGCTCCAGACTTCACCCTCCAAGAATGATGGGGTGCTTGCCACACCTTACCCAATCCTTGGGTTAAGGTCTTAGCCCCCCCTAGTACAGTGAGGTGAAGACAACATTCCCCCTAAACTTTGGCATACAGGTTCAACTCTCTCAGAGCAATGAGTTGACCACCTGACCTTCCCTCACCTTTGGCATACAGTTTCAACCCTCTCAGAGCAATGGGTTGACCACCTGGCCTTTTCTAATCCATGGGGGACAGGTATACCCCTCTCAGACCTATGGGGTGTTGACCTTAACTGCCCTAATCTTTGAGGAATGTGCTCCACCCTCTCTGCACCCTTGGGGGGCAAAACCTCCCAGAACATCGGGTGGGGATTTCCACCCTCTTCAACTGCTGGAGAAAACTCACCCTCTCTGCACCATGGGGCATCAGACTTCTTCAGAACATCGGGTAGGAACATCCACCCTTTTCAACTGCAGGGGCAAACTCACCCTCTCTGTACACATGGGTGGGGCTCCTCTCTAGACCAAAGGAGATGTCTTAAGTCGAGATCTCTCCTTCCAAAGTTTTTTTCTTAAAGGTGTTTCTCCTTCAATCTCTCCTTTCCATGTTCTCTTTTGTCTAAGGTGACAGTGGTTTTGTTCACACAGCTCTCTCAAAAACTTTGTTGGTTTAGCATGCAGGAAGCAGAGGTCCAAGCCATCAGACAGTAAGACTTTCCACAAGTCTTTCCGAGATAACTGCATAGTCAATTCTGAGTTACGGGTTCCAAGTTTAGTAAAGTCTTCAAATAGGGCATTTCATCTGGGAATTTGATTCCCAGAAACATGGAAGTTCTGGAATCAGTTTCTGTTTTCTTTGTGCACAAATGTTCAGTCCTTAGTGTATTTCAATTATGCAGTATTTTGCTATAAGCTGCAAGGAGAAGCAAAGCCACATTCTCTGAGTTTAGCTTGGAAAGTTCTTCAGCTAAATGCTCCGGTTCACCATTTTCAAAATCTGTCTTCCATATAACACCTGGAGTTAATCTTGTTAAGTTCTCTGCAACTTTAAAACATGGATCGCCTTTCCTCCAGTGTCCAATAAGAGCTTCATCATTTACTTCTAAAGCATCATAGAAAGTCTTTTTAGCATCCATATTACTATCAACGGTCTCTTCAAACTGATCTTGGCCTTTTCCATCAAGAATTTCACAATTCCTCCAAAAAATACCCCTTACCCATTTATAAAACCGGTTTTATTTATAAAACCGTTCCAACATTTTGGTAATTACAAAAGCACTTCCCCACTCCTTGGTACCAAATTATGTATTAGTCAGCCAAAGGGGTGCAAATGTGAAATACCAAAAATGGGTTGGTCTTTATAAAGGGTATTTATTTGGGGTAGAAGTCCACAGTTAACCTCACCAAAGTCCATTGTCATGTGTTGGAGCAAGACAGCTGCTGACATTTGCCCAGTGTTCAGGCTTCTTGGGTTCTTCTCTTCCCGGGGCTGCGTTTCTCTCCAGGCTTGGCTCCTGTTCCCTCCACAAGGTCAGCTGTAGGCGATCAGGAGAACAGTTCGCTTCTCTTCTCCTGGGGCCTTCTTTCCAACATCAAAGCTGCTTCTCAAAGACTGCTTCTCAAAACTGTTCTTGCCATGCCTTTTATATTTGATTCCCCACCCACCAAGGGGTGGGACTCAGTGCCCTAATCGTAACCTAATTATGCCCAGATTTACAGATCAGTTTACAAGCATGATCTACTTATATTTTTGGAATTCATAATTACATCACATTTGCCAATGGTTACAGAGTCTTTTGAGAAAACTATTTTTAAAATCCTGTAGTTTTTTTTTTTTAACTACATATACCACTTCAAATAGGCATATCATTTATTCTGCTTCATTTTAGAGGCTGCTTTTCATGTGCACATCTAAGATGACTAATCTTATTGAGCTGAAACCTTCCCTAATGGGCCATTGCAAGTTTAAGTTATCCCTAATGATGGTCTGCTTTTTATTAAAGTTGGTGCAATTCTGCATCCCATAATTCTTAAACATAAAAGATGCTGGAGTGCCAGATGGCAGAGTGCCCTTAGAATTTGAGGATCTCATCAGTATACCAACAGCGAAATGCTGCAGATCCTGCAGAGGAATTATGTGAATAAAATAAAATGGTAAGAACTCAGGTCCCTCATAAGGGATCTTGCTGCTGATAATAATTGGCCCAATAACCCCTGGACAGGAACTCGATGAGACCAGAGAGTTTAAACTTAGAGAAAGACAGAAGTTGGGGGGCTTATCCATATTTTTTAAATTTCAAAATAATAATAGAAATGGTTCTTAAGTATCTTTTAAAAAAATACCTGCTTGGCATTTTTTAGAGGATTGCATTAAACCTAAGGATTTAATTTAATTTATTAAGCTTTAAATTGTATTTTAATTTTTAAATTTTAAATATTAAATTGTAATAAATTAAGTTGTATAATAGGGTCTAAGTGTCTAGGCAACAGTATCTTAGACAAAAAAGCAAATTAGATGCAAATAATATAGAGATAATGATATAATAAAAATAAAGAAAGAAATCAGTGACATATTGATAAATAACAGTCTGAAATAGGGAATAGCAAGATAACCAAATATTGATAATTTGAAAGATAAATAAAAGTGAGAAATCTTTAGCAAGATCAAGCAAAAGAAAAGGAAGATAGAGGAAAAGAAACAAATTTCAATATGAGAAAAAGAACTCATATACTGCATGTAGTAGTGTAAAATTTGCAAACACTTTGAGATACTGCTTGACAATGTCTACTGAAGGTATCAAAACTATGACCCAGCAATTCTGCCATCAGGTATTGACATATAATAAGATAGATTTTCATAACTAGCACCAAAGTATCATCAATTAGATGTGTAAATGTTGAATCATACATGGTCAAAGCAGGAACAATACCTTGAATAAGCATATGGATCACACTTCTGGCATGCCTGAGCTTTTTTGCCATCAATTCCAAAGACCAGATTAGCAACTAAGGTTAAAAGTGAAATAGAAATTACCCTTGACTTTAAAAGTGAGATTGCACATCCATTTCAGGATCAGAAACCAAAAACTCTAAATTAAGTGTTGTTACCAAAATATATACACTTGAATAGGCACAAAAACTTCACCAAACTGTACACATTAAGTATTCTGTAGAGTCAAACATGCCAGAAGCATCTTTTGAATAGGCCTAAAAAACCTCAGGTATAAACCTCTCAAGTTGGATCGAGAGATGAATTCATTTCTAAACTTACTAATTAAAATGAATTGGAGAGAGTCTGGGGGAACAATATATGTAGGGATTCTAGAGAGCAGCTTGTAAAACAAATTCAAGCAAAGGATAAGCCCTCAAAGAATTCTTAATACAAAAACAAAATTTTATCATTTGGTAAAAAATAAATATGTATGAGTAAAACATATTGCATTCTGCCTATCTGTACATTTCAGGTTAATTGTGATCTAGTGAAATCATTTTACCTTCAATTTATCTAGTGCAATTCTCATGGAAATTACAATTAGTTGGTCATGGATATGAATAAGACTAGTGGAAGCAATAAAAGAATGTTTAAAAAGTGGTGGAGAGGATACAGTACTAAAAGTCTTGGGACTCCAAACAGAAAGAATTTGCACATCAAAATTTTGGTTAATCTGGCAGATTGGGGGAATATTCAAAGATTGGGGCCAGATCACTGGGGAGAACCACTCAGAATTTCCAGGTTTCGTCCTTCCTTCTGAGAAAAAATTAAGTCAGAGTATACACTTGGTTATCAGTAAAGAAGCTCCAGCCATGCCCTTCCCCCTTTATTGTTTAAAAAAGATGAAAATTAAAGGGGAAAATATATCCTGACACAGTCTTTAAAATGTCTGTTTTGATTTGATGATTGGAGTAGTAAGGCTAGGTCACTGTCAGCTACCTGGGTTCTGAACTGGCATGTGCATGGGAATCAAAGTAGCCACAGGGGCAGTTGACCTCACTTGGGATGAGTGAGGGTTACTCTACTACCTCTGTAGGCCCTCAAATCCTCTCCTGATCTCCCCCTGCAACTGTGCCTGTCTTAGGTTGTTCCTTCCCTGAGGAATCTTACCTGTCTCTGGCCAACCAGCCATCTTCTGGGGCCAAACAGGGTGATGTGAGACTGCCAAAGTTTTCATGGCCTCCACACTCACCACCTGCCTTAGGATACCCACATTTCCTGGTGGGGTCTCTGCTTAGGATATAAGTTTCAGAAATCCAAGGTTTACCAGCACTTAGAAGGCTTATAGAGCTTAAGAAGTTACAAGCAATCCCAAGTATGGGTCATGGGCAGGATACCCCCAGAATAGGGTAAACTAGAAAAGGCAAGTGAGAAGGAAAGAAAGAAGACTTAGAGGTAAAGCTGGGAGACATAAGGCTTAAAAGTTTACTCTAGAAACTATGAAAAACTAATTTAATGATGATTTAGCTAAAGGATTCATAAGTCTTCTCCTTGTTGTTTCTTTGTTCTTGATTTTCAGATGTGGGAGAGAAAAATTAGGCAGTGACTAAGGCAATGAATTTTTGTTCAGCATGATGAGCTTGAGAGAGGGCTTGATGAATTAACTCAAGGATTAACAATAAAACAAAAAGCATGATTATTTCAATAAAAGATATTTGCCAGATTCTTATGTTTAGGCCATGAAACCAATTAGAAGAATTTAACCATTGCAGATTATCATTAAGTGTTTGAAACACATTTTGCTGAGCAGGAAGTTGTATTTAAGATAGTTGATGTTCCAGATGTAGTTGGAGAGCAAGCACTTCTCCCTGAAGATGGGAGGAGAAAGCCCCTTGTAAGTAAGTTTTCACTTACACCCAGGAAATTTGCTAACTGTTTCAAAGGGGAGGTGTGTGAAATAAATTTTACATGTTCCCATTCACAATGTAAATATTGTCTGGTAAGTGAAACTTGTTGTTTTTCACCTACCCAAAGAATAGATGCTTCTAATGTATCAATTTTGGTAAAAATATTATTATCGATATGAGTTTGTGTTAAAAGTTCATTGGAGACATTGGCCATAAATTGATTACCAAAAAGAACAGTTTAGACAGATTCTGTTAAGGCAAATGCCACAGTTGTGGCAGTGGCAGCTATGATAATGGCTGAAATAATGAAAGTAATAAGTTTACTAATGAATTTACTAGGTTTAATTGTTATATTTCAATCTTTTGCAATATGTATACATACATTCACATGCTTACCAAACTGGGGCACACCCTGATATATTTGGTTCATATTTGGCTAGAGTCCTGGATACAAGATAAATGTTAATATGTATATGTAATTTAATAAGTTTATATGGATAATTATGGTGAGAAATAAGAATAACATAATCAATTAAAAGATTAAATTAATATTGAGAGCAGTTTTACATAAATACTCACTGACATCTATCTTTTGACTGGCAAGATGCTTATACTAGAGATTTGATAGAAAACATTTATGTAGAATACCTTCTCCTAGGGTGGGACTATAAGTGGTTTGACTAGGGATCATCCTTTATAGTTTTCATGATTAATGAACTTGATACTATAGATGCCAACTCGGAAGCACTGTGTTAATCCCCGAGGAAGTGGCCAGCCTACTCAGAAAGGAACACAACGCTCCCTGGAATGCACTTTATCTGTTCTTATTTGCTATGAAACATCCCTGATGTGCTTACAGTTTAGTTCTTATTATTTATCCTGTCATAAGAAAAGTGCTGACTAGAAAGGCAAAGGTTTGTTGATTAATATTTGGGACCACTGCCTACAGCAGTAGTGTTACTTACTTGGTGGACCAACTGACCTCTGGGAGGTCGATGTCCTTTAAGAAGATGATGAGGTCTGGACTACGTTTCTTCACCAAGTTGCTCCTGGGGGCCATCACCAATTATAATTCTGGTGGCAATGGCCAATGGGATGAAGATTTCAAAAGAGAGGAGAGAATGAAAAAGAGGTAATTGAGATGGCTCTAATATAGGTGAGTTTAGTAGGTTGATAATTAAACTTTGGCTGATAGTATAAGTAATATTGAGGTAAGATTTGAGGGCATAAGGTATGAGAGGTGGATAAAAAGCATAAAGGGGGTAAATTAGAGAGAAACAAAATTGTGTGATTAATAGAGAGCCAGTCAATACCCTCTTTAAGGGGGCCTGATGGAGGGATCCCATTTCCCCCAGTCCAGTAGTGATGTACGTTAGCTGAAGTTAATAGGATTTGTTTTAGTAAGAAGAAAAAAAGAAGAACATGTGTAAAAAGTAATGCTATAACAGTCAAATATGCAAGGAACTTATTTTCAAAGTTAGTAAATCTACTGGGCCATGCCATCCTGTATTGTTATCATCCCCTGTTAAGGGCTTGTAAAGTACCTGAGGTTTCACCATTGACATGGTGCAGTGGAAATTCCATTCACCTGCTGTGAAACCATCAGCACTCGATTTTTAAAAAAATAAAGTATATAGAGATATTTCTATATTTTCCTTCAGACTGGATAGTCCTTGGACCTCATTCCCCCTTTTTTGTTCAAGAAGAAGATGTTTTAGAGTGGAGTGACAGTGTTCTATGATGGCTTGTCCTGTAGGATTATAAGGTGTTCCTGTAATATATTTAATCTGCCATTGTTGAAAGAAAAGTGATAGCCGTTTAGAGGTATATCCTGGTTCTACATTTCCCAGTAATCCAGTGGTAAAAGGACTATGTAGTCCATTTTCCTTGATGCTATGACACGGTTCCCTATAGACTTCATATGGTAAAGTGTCACAGAGTCTTAGATTTTGTACTACTACCACAGGAAAAGCCAACATTTCATCACCATGTTTTCAGACCTCTTTCATGCATAATTGCATACTTGCCTCTAGAAATTCTGGCAAAGGATGAGGAGGCAGCTCCTCTGAGATATCTAGGCATCCGCCAGCTGCTGGAATAGGCAGCAGCAGCAGCAGTGGTAATGGAGGGGGAATAAGATCTGGTGGTGCAGACGGAGCAGACTGTCACCTTTTTTGCTGATGGAATATATAGCGGAATTAATGCCACATGAACAATGCTCCAAGTTATAATAGAAACAGGAAGCATAATTGCTAAGTGTTGTTGTATTGTTTTTACAAAAGTATCGTGGTCTTTGGAAATTCTTGGTCCCATGATGATTTAGAAACCCCTCACTGTACTAGACACATTGGCAACTATCCCCAGTGGACGTTGCTGTTCCCTTACCTTGGGAAGATTAGTTTTGGTTTTTTTCTGGATGTGTATATCCACTCTTTAACGTGCCGATTCACGCCACTGATTTGGGTTGTCGGGGTCACCAATCACTGCGGGAATGAAATGAAAACACTCTGAAGCTTTGTATTCTTTGTAGGAACCCTGTTTATTCCATCTTCTTCAATATATATACAGTCAGCTCATCAGGAGATGTGGCCAAGCAATTACTGTACGTGACAGCACTCAGAAAGTGTTTTTCAGAGGAGATAATGGAGAAGCAGAAAACTCTAATTAAGTAACATTGTAAAGTAAGAAAGTCCTCATTGTTTTCAGCAGGAACTGGTAACAGCAGCTTTTACCCATGCAGCAGAAATTTGCTTGCACAGCAAAGCAGGTTTAAACTGTTTCAAGGATAATTTAACCAAAGCATTCCCAAAGACCCCTAATTTCCTTCATGGAGAAAATCACTGTGGGTCAGGAGGAGCAATATCTGAATAGATGTCATCTCACTCTGATAGAGGTGTTGACATCCTCAGCAAAAGCACAACTCAGATGGGAAGACTTTGAGTCATATATAGAAGAGAAGGAACAAGATTAGTTTCATAGCTTCAGTATGGGTGTTAGTTTCTCATGGTCAGAGGATCTCAATCCATGGAAAACAATATGAGTTATTCTATGTGCAGCATCCCTCTCTTGTGTTTGTGTGCCATAGTGGAGAAATCTTGCTCCTTCCCCATGAGTGACAGATCTACCTCCTGGGAGTAGCTGGATGTCAACAAACATGCTCACTAGAGTCAGACTGCCTCCAGTGGATATTTACATATTCTCTGGATAAGAGGGAAAAAAAATGTACCAGAAATCCCCTTACTACTAGGGGATTGTGTTTTATCCTGCCATGCTGATACACCTGGTCCTGAGCACAAGATATATTTTTGGGAAAATTGCAGGCCACATTAGGACTGTCCCTTACCACAATCACCAACATATTTATCTCATTCTCCTTCTAGAGGTGACCTCAAGCTGTTGAGAGAACAAAACACCTGTGCTTCTTTTATTAAATTACTCTTATGAGCAGAATTGTTGTTGTGGTCATTGCTGCTACTGCTATCAGAGAGACAGTACAGCTCATTCTTAAAACTTGAACTTAGTAGTCAGAGAGCTTGGATGTAATCTCTTACTAGACACACTGCTCATCTTCTCTGGGGAAGGTACTTAAGCTCCACAAAATCACAGCAACAAGAACAATTCTACTATATAAAACACCAATTATATCCCTGGCATTGAACTAGGAACTTTAAGAGATTACGTTCATGGTTACTCAGAGAGATTAGTACAAACAATTATCTCTCTCTGGAGCTTAAACTCTTGGTCACTGATACACATAGAACTTCACATTCTCTCTAGACCACCAGCAAGCCCAAGCATAGTCTAATTACTGGGCTCTAATACACGAGCTGGACTGAAATGTGAGCCATAAAATAGAAAGGTCCTGCATCCCAGTCTGATATAGTCCCAGATCCTTTAGTAAAGAAGTTTGGAGAAAACAGCTGCTAGTCTAATTTTCTTCACAGTGAACCCAATTCACAGAGCAGCTGATTTTACACTAAAACTATCAGAACACAAAGTAAAAGAACACTGTTTCCTGTACTTTCTGATGACTCAGGTAGATCAACAGATATTTCATAAAATTAAAATGTTCTGGGAAAGTTTAGTGAAAGAAGAAAAGATGAACTATTTTAAATTAATATTGCTTTGAAATATTTAGCATATATTGTGACCATATCCATAGGCTTCTGTCGTGCCTTGAAGAGAACACTGGGATAGAAAAAAGGGTTCTTTGAATATACCCTCTCATCTATACCTAGAGACAAGATATAGGATTTTTTAATTCCTGATAAATTCTTCTAGTAATGGAGAGAACTGATTATACTACACATTTATGACCCAAAATTATTTCATAAAACTTCTGTTCTAATACTGACATGTTGAACAAAATATTTGATTAAGTTCTTCTATACAGTGATTTAACAGATATTTTTGCAAATATCATATATTGTGCATCACCAAAGAAAATGCATGCTAAAAATACCTAGGAAGTGCGTATTTTAACTTAGCGCAACATGTTTTTTTTCATAATTGTGTCAATAAATTCTGTGAACCTTTGGGAAAACAAAAGAAAAAAAATGATAAAGGACTTCTCATGCTTTCTTGTTTATTATAACTGTGGAATGATTCTTATTCCCTCAGCTCTCCTCAAGACCCCCAAGTCGCCCATACCATAACATACCCAGAGACACATGCATCATACACAAATGGACATCTACACACATGTATACTTTTCTCTGTTTGAAAAGAATCCAAAACTATATGGAAAAATACAACATTAAATCAAATCCAACAGAATTATTAATTAATTAGCTGCAAGTTAATTTTGTTTGGAATGGACAGAAAACTTTTCCCTATTATACCAGAGGCTTCCATATATTACAGGAGAAATCAATATTTGTTAGATGCAGGAAAAGCTCTGAGAGCTGTATCACAGAAAGAGGAGTTCCTAACTCTACAGACAAATGTTACTTCCTCTACGGAATTGCTGATCTTGCTCTGGCTGTTGGACTGGAAACTCAATCAGGTAAACAGTGTGGAAGCAATTTGACAACTCTACAGATAAAAGACAACTACTTGGGCAGTGAGAAATGATAGGTATATGGGAACCAGGGCACAGAGTGTGATTGGGTTATGTGATTTATAAGATGTCAGGATAAGAGGAGGTTGGAATAGTAGTACCATTTTGATGCAGAAGAAAATAAATTTAAAACAATATTTTAGAAGACATATACTTTTCTGGATTTTTTGCCACTATGAGAAGCACTTCTGGACAGAGCCTAAAATTTTTGTCCTTTCAGAACTCATTTATTTTATTATTAACTCATGCTTGCTTAAGACATAAGGAATGTTCTAGATATGTGAGAACAGTGTATGTTATCAAACAAAACCAGAATGAATTAACATCAGGAAACATTTACTTTATTTAGTGTTAGGTACATTGTTAGAATAAAAAGAAATACAAAAACAACAATAAAATAGCATATAATAGCATATAATTTTCTGCTTCAAGCAAATGGGGAAAATCAAGTTCATAAGGAAAAATGTTAGATTAGGTATAACATAGTTTGAAATAGAATCAAAGTGCAGAAGAAGAGATATATAAAAGCAAGGGGAAAAAAGAAAATAATTCTTATCAGTTGATAGGTCTACAAAATCCTATTGAATAAAATAATGAAGAAGATTATGAAGTATATTGTAGACATGGTCCTGCAATTATACGAGATAGGATATCCTGAGCAGAGGAGATAACAGAAAGAATTCCATAGATATGAAAGAATGCAGAGTGTTTAAAGAATGTAGAAGTATCCAGTGTTACTAGATTAAAGCATAAAAGCAAAGAAAAACAAATAATAAAGGAGAGTGGGGAAAGGCCTAGATATGAGTCTCTATTATGCCATATTCCATCTAACACTTCACATGTGTTAGTTAACATAACATTAAAATATTATCATAAGAATTATATTACCATATTTTCACAGAGGTCTCAAAAATGGATGCTCACAAAATTGAAGCACATTGAAAAGACTCAGAGTAAAAATGGACAGCCAGTATTTGATGAACATGTGCCTGACGCCAAAGTCTATTAATGTTCTGATACATCATGCTTTATCTCAATGCAGTAGGACTAAGGTTAGCAAATTAGAATTGGGGCAATTTTGAGAGATTTCTGATTAATAGTGTGAAGGGCAGATATTGTTCCAAGGAACATATTTCTCCAGGTAAAATTTTTGAAATATGAGTCACTTGATCAATGATGTGTTCTAGTAAGTCATATCTTACATTCCTCAAATACAAGTGGTCAGGCCTTAAACGAGTTGGTCACTTTAGTGTGAAGGTTGTAAGAAAAATAACAGTAATTTGTGTCTTTGGATCATATAAAGTCAGGAGTCAGTTTGTCTAACATTTCAAAGAGAATCCTTTCTAAAATTTCTCTGTCAACAAGCCTAGAGACATAAAATAGAAAACACAATGAATATCAACTCATTTACTTTAATTCTGAATGTGCCATTTGAGACCATACCTTTTGAAAGGCAATTTTCATCTCTGCATTTCTCAGGATATAGAGAGAGGGTTCAGCATGGGTGCAAACACAATATAAAGCAGAGAGATTTCCTTCTCGTGTATTTCATTCTCAGCAGGCAGAAAAGATGTAAAGATGCAAGGCACAAAAAACAAACCTACAACCATCATGTGAGAGGTACAGGTTGAGAGAGCTTTGCGTCGCCCTGCAGAGGTGTGTGTCCTAAGATGGTAGAGTATGAGTATGTAGGAAGCCAAAAGGACAAGAAAAACTACACCTGCCACCATCCCTGAATTGACAATAGCTAGGATATTAAACACATAAATATCTTTACAGACCAGTTTCAAAAGAGGTTTCACATCACACATGTAGTGATCCATCAGATTAGGGCCACAGAAAGGTAAATTGAGCACCATGAGCAGTAGAGCAATAGCGTGACAAACAGCCAAGACCCAGGCCAGGATGATCAGCACATTACACCTCTGCTGGTTCATGATGACCATGTAGTGCAGGGGCTAGACAATGGCAACCTAGCGGTCAAAAGCCATGGAAAACAAGGTTAATATTTACACACATCCCAGAAAGTGAAATGTGAAGAGCTGGGTCATACAGTTGTTATAAGAAATGCTTTTTTTCTTTGCTCCTAAGTCTCTGATTAGCTGGGGAACCACATTGGAGGTGAAGAAAAGGTCAGAGATGGATAGGTTGCAGAGAAAGTAGTGCGTTGGTTGTCGGATTGGATGGCTGCAGGTGATGGTGACGAAGATGATGAAGTTCCCCATTAAGACTGTCAAGTAACAAAGCAGGAACATGAAACAGAACAGTAGCTCTTTCTGCCTATTCTTAAATAGCCCTGAGAAGATAAATTCAGTGACATTGATATGATCTTCCATGATGTTAAGGTGCATCCAACAACCACATAATAAACTTAATCAGTAATGATGCAGAACATAATATTAAATATTTCATAGGTTTGTTAACATTTGGATAGATTGATTAATTGAATAAAAATATACATCATAACAGATTGCCATGATTAAACTTTTAATTCCCTTTAAAGTCATCATTATCATAAGAAATAATTTTAAATGACAGTATAATTTACTCCTGCAACTTTTATAATTATGTTCATATATTTATATCCCATGTCAACCCAATGTTTAAGGAATACTCTTCTTATACTCATTTTTCATAGGGGATAATAGAAGCAGGAGAGGGTTCATTAATTATACAAAGTCATTAAGATATTTAGTAGAACAAAGATATGAACCTGTATCTGAAACAAGATTCCATGCATTTCAAAGTTATACTACATTATTCACAGACAAGTGGAATTCTGTTGTTTTTTGTTTCCCAACTCTGTAAAAGAAAAAAGGTCTTTCTCTGTTTGTGCCACTAATTATAAAATTTAAGCAACGACTACCATTCTCCATACTACATAGAAATGATCTAAATCAAAACCTCACATTAACATTCCACATATCCACAGTAACTAAATATTTATTCTTGAAATAAAAATAAAATCAAGGATCCTAATCATAACAGAAAAATACTCTGAATTATTAGGCAATATTTAGCATGTTTGCATGAAGTCCATTCAGAACATGCAAATGCTGGAAATAGGGAACTAAAAGAAAATATTGCTGGGTATCTGAATATAGGATAAAAGCTTCATCTTTCTCCTAATTATCGTAAACACACATTTTACGGGCTGCTGTTAGTATTTCAGGAACACATTAGAAGATTCATTGTTTTTTCTGTCCATTTTGAAGGAACTAAAGAGTTTAAAGAATGGCCTGCATATTTGATTTGAATGTCATGCTAATTCTGTTAGTAATGCTGGGCAATTCATTTCTGATTCTCTTTTTTCATCTGAAAATAGAACTGATGATACTGGAAAAGGAAATGAATTTGATAAAAGATATATTAAGGGCTTATAATTCTAACTTAATTCAATGCAACAGAGCAGTTTTCCTGAAAATGTTTTAGAGAAGAATAAACTTTTATAAGGAAGTGATTATCAACATTTTTATCTGTTAGTTTCTTTTATTTTTCATAGAATATTGTTCTGCCACAGGTGACCTGTGGAAGGACTCGGGATAAACACCTATTAAGTATGAGCAAAAGGAATAGGAGATGGTAAAGTTTATTCTTGGTTCAAAATACAATTTAACAAAGTGCTTTATAAAGTAAGAATACCCAAACCTGTAGTCTGTGTATGTGGAAGAAACGGATGATTTAAAAGCGTCCTATGGATAACTTTTTGTTAAAACTCTAGAACAAAACTTGAGAGAAACTAGAGAATTAAAACAATGGAAAGCCCAACTTTGGATTTCGAATATTTCCCTAATCAGGTGGAGCTTTAGCATCTCTTATTCAGATCTAGTCCTTCTGTGCTTACGATAATTGACCATCAGTTGGGCAAACACAGAGTCATGAAGAAAATGATCCTTCAAAGCAGTGCCCAGAGTTTCTACTAGGAATCCTTTAAAAAAGCTACCTCATCCTGATACATGTCCCAGACCCATCCTCAAATCATTTCCCTCCTTTTTTTAATAATCCTCAAATTTCCTGGTGTTCTTACAAATCCACTCTCTGTCTTTGATTCTGACTCTCATTCTATCTTTCTCTCTCTCTCTCACACACACACATGCACACACACACATAGATAAGCATGCAAATCTATATGCATGCACAGGGGTTTTGGAGAAAAGAATTTTCAGTGCCCCTTTTCAAGTACCTTATAGATAAAGAGTTTCTTCCAAAAGTTCCTCTTTCTTTACAACTTAAATCCCTGGAGAAAGATCCTGTGAGGAATTGTAGGAAATGAAATATCAACTGTATTTTGAAAGGTAGACAAAAACATTGAAGAAAGAACATTGAAGAAAGTACAAGATAGTGTAAATACACATCAAGAGCAGTTTTACTTTTTTGTTTTTATTTTCTTTAATAATCTCCTCTATAATAATAATACAACTTATGAAAGTGAAATTCATGAACATAATTAAAGGATGAATTTAGAGTAAAAAGCTTAGATACCACATATAGAAAAGTAAAATATTTAAAAGCTATATACTCTTAGATTCTGACTGATACTACAATAATATTGCAGCTCCAGTATATAGGAAGCAAATTCACCACAGTATGATTAGGTATACATTACTATTCTTGATTTGCAAATTAGGAAAATAAAACCCAGGACAACAGAAATACTAAGGGAAATGTCAATACCCAAACCATAACTATTAATACAAGACTCATATTTTTTCATTATGTTTAAATTTCTTCTCACAAATACAAATAAAATCTTAAATATCTTAATTTGCCCTCAAATTATGATCCAAATGTTGCTGAACAAACTCTCTTGAAAGAAACACAAGCTAAAATAATGCAAAAGTACTTAAATTTGAAAATTTTATATTTTAAATATATAAAGAAATATTTGGAACTCCAATAATTATAATGCACACAATTATACAATAGTAATTTATATATATATACTAACCATAGTTCTCTCTTCCTACAGAAGATTTTATATTTCTGTGACTTTTTAAAGAAAGCAGCAAATTTATGTGGAGAGTATCTGATGGTTCCATGAATCTTCAACTAATAGAATATTTTAGGGAAACATTGTTGGGAACACCTTGAGTTAAAGGGCACAAAATTACCAGAGGGATAATCTCCCATGGGCATACTGCAGCATCCAATGCATATGTAGTTATAACTTCAGAAATAAAGCCAACATTATTATACTTGTCATAGAGATAGATTTAAGGACTTTACTTCTGCCAGTTTCATCTACAGTTTTATCATATGAAACTTTCAAGGTTCCTTTGATGTTGCAACACTGATGAATTATGGATATTTATTTTTCCATATTGCTTCTTTCCTAGAATAATCTCCTCAAAGACAGAAGCCACTGATATTTACCATATTATATACTATATAACTATATTTATAAATCAATTAGATCAATATACAAAATGAGTATCAGAAGAACATTCTGGTACTCATTTTTTTAAAGGCATATTTGAATAATTTCTAATGTTTATAGTATCCATTGGAAACTTTGAAGACATGTATACTCTTTTTTTTTTTTAACTGGGTATCATTTTGTGTAACGAGGTATACATTATTAGGGTATCAATGGAATAGGGAATCAGTGTATTATAAATTTTGTTTTCTCAATTTGGTTTTATTTTGTTTCACGATGTGTTTTGTTTGTTTAGGGTGGTGTTTGGGGAATGTCAATAAAATGCATTAAAGGAGATTTTAATCAATTGCAGTACTTAATTCAGAGAAAGAAATTCTCATGGCCCCATCCAAAGCCCAGCTTCTCTTTTATTTCATTTTACAATATTTGCTTTTTCTTTTCATCACCTATCTCTTCTCCTCTTCACCCCATTTGGGCACCCGCTATACTCTATTTAACAGATATCAGGTTCAACTCTTATTACTACAGGTACTTCACATTCCTTGTGGTTTTCATAGAGCTGTCCATATCTACTGAAAACAATCTCTTTTTACATACTTTCATCAAATTATAGCATTTCCCTGTGTAATCTGTTTTGTATAAAACTCTAACTGAGACCAATATCTAATAATAAAGACTACATATAAATGAAGTAAGTTTGGATAAAGTTTAATGACAATATAGGTAAATTCACAGAGGAAGATTTAAAAACTATTTTATCTATTATTATTAAGTTTAGTAGGCAATAATTCAATTAGGATATGACAACAAAACAAAATAAGCAAAATACAGAGGCATATTTAGACACAAATAAATCTGAAGAGAAATTTTAAAAATATTTGAAGTAAGTGAGGATAAAAATACAACCTATCAAAATTTATAGGATGCAGAAAAATTAATTTATGGAGAGAAATGTACAAAAATGAATACATATGTTAGAAAAGAAGAAAGATAAAAAATCACCAAATTAGATTTCTAGTTGATCAAGATGGCTGCATAAGTTGTTTCAGGTTCTTTTTGCCAAGAAAAACTTTGAACAACTAACAAAATGTGGCAGAGCAATCTGCCTCAGAGCTCCAGAAAACAGGAAAAGGGTTGATGTAACTGGGTGCTGAATCAAGAAAAAACAACTTACAAGCAGTAGGAGTAAGAGATAGGAAGTTAATTCTTAATTGATACAGTTTCTTTTAGACTGTTGGAAAAGTCTTTGTAATGTACATTGGGCATTTTAATGCAATATTGTGAATGTAGTTAATAGCACTGATTTATATATCTGAATGCAATTGAAAAGGAAAATTTTAGGGGAAGCCGGTGTAGCTCAGTGATTTGAGCACCTGCTTTCCATGTACAAGGTCCCAGGTTCAAACACCGGTAACACGTTAAAAAAAAAAAATGTTTCTTTTTTATAAGGAAAATTTAAAGTGGTATATATGATGCTAGAATAAAATTATAAAACAACATATGAATATACAACACAAAAGTGAACCCTAATGTAAACTATGAACTGTAGTTAATCATTCAAGTATAAGAATATTTACTGATGTATTATAACAGTTACTAGTTTCATGGAAAAATTATAAATTTTTGTGGGTATATGGGAACAATTTATTTTTTTACATGATATTTCTGTAAACCTACAAGTTCTCTATGGAAAAAAGGGTTAGGGGAAACATGTGAGCCCTTCTTCCCCTCCTCCATCCTTCTCTGGCACAGAGTGGTACAAGAACTCTGACTTGGTTCACTAACTCTGTCCCAAATTGAGCAATGTAACCCCTGTGCATGTACTAAGGTGCATGTATATCAGTGCCATACTATTGGGAGGCAACATGAAGAACTGAACCAAGACACTCCTTTCTGGCTCCCTTTACCAGAAATTGCCTTGCAGGCATGAGCCCCTTGTGGACAGCTAAGGATGTTTTGGAAACAATCAAATCAAAGTTGCCAGGGAGAAATTATTACTGACTTCAAGACAAACAATAGAGCAACCAGGATAAGAAAAGTCTGTTCCACAGGAAATATAGGGTAACCTGTGTCCCTTTGAATGAGGGAATTCTGAAGTCCACAGTGCATGTCACAACAAGACATAAACTCAAAATAGAGAAGTCACGCATTTTCAATTCAGTCTGACTTTTTTGGTAGGAGGGCTGAACTCTGAATGAGAGAACCTGCCAATGTTCCAAGGCTGTGAAGGTGTTTTTTGATTAAGTTTATTTGTTTTTGTTAGCAACTGGCATTGATGATTATCTCTATCTGGGTATAAACTTAAGGAAAGCAAACCTCAAGAAATAATTAAAGAGTTAACACATTGAATATTAAAATGTACCATGTAGAACAGCATATTAAAATACAAATAAAGAACAGGAAATGATGGCCTATGCAAACAAACAAGATTAACCTTCAGAAACTATCTACAATGAAGACAAGACATTAGACATGAGAAAGACTAAAAAAAAAAAAGTGATCTTCAATATACTCGAAGAACTAAAGTAAACACAGAGAAATAATTCTAGGATATCAGGAAAATGATAAGTGCCAAAAATGGGAATGAGTAAAAGAGAAATTACAAGAAAGAACCAAACACATTCTAGAGTTAAAGTCCCAAATAACTTAAATTAAGAATTTCCTAGAGTTTCAATGGCCAATTGGAACCTAGGGGACATTATGTAATAAAACTCTCATTTTTTAAATCTAATTCAATAACCCCACGTTGAGAGGAATTTTATCTCATGGATATCTTTAGAAAGCATTTTATGTTTCCCTTTTCTCAACTGCCTCAGTTTGGATTTATTATCATTTCCAATGAAACAAAGTGCTCATTGTTCTTCCTCTTCTATTTTTGAGCATTTTAAATCTATTCCCTACAATACACCCCATTTATAAACCTTTGTAATATCCTATGCCCTACATAATGAGGTTGATATTCCTTGGCATAGCATACATCAGTTTTTAAAATCTTATTCCCAAATACCACATTAGCCACATTCCTTACTAGGCTCTGTTTAATAGTTAATATTGAAATTACTGCAGTTTCTAAAAAAGAGGTCAGATTTTTTAGTAATTTGCTGTTGTCTTTCATATCCATGATGAATGGGAGAATTAGTGTTTGTTGGTTTTAGCTTTAAAATTTGGGCTAAGAATGAATGTGGATAGAGCTTAAGGAAGTGAAACTAATATCAACCCCATGTGTGGGTAAGTTTGAGTTTGGCACTGAACTATAGAATCCAAAGAAAGTTGATATTCAATTTCTAGTGATAGATAAACCAAGAAATATCCATGATATTACTTATGGTATCAGGTTTGTTGGAGTGGACCCTCCCCTTCCCATTAAGTCAAGGATATTTTTCAGCAGCAGAGATTCCCTGGATGTTATCGTTATCAATTTTTCATTTAAACTTGTCCCATTTATGAACCAGAAAAATTTTGATTAGGGGAGCTGAGTTAAGCTCTAGCTATAGGAAAATATAGTACTGGCTTCCACAGATGTTGACAAAGTAGAAAATGAAGTCTATATATATAAATCGGCTCAGGTGGCCCTTGGTTATGGACCTTAAAGGCAAAGGGGGAATTGTGCCTATTTTCCAGGCAGGACTGCCTGAAAAGATAGAGAAAAATCAAATTGTAATGAATAAGTGTGAAAGAAAATAGAAGAGAAACCAAAGACTAAAGTCTACTAGAATATAGATAGGGCAGAGTCCATGGTTTAAGATGCAGAGTTTCAAAGAGCTATTATGAAATGCCTTTGAATCTATGAGCTAGGGTGGCATTGATAATGAAGTGAGATGGTTGGTCATTTTTTCTGTTCCCTCTTTGTGGAGTGCCTCTTTATTCATCTCTTAACTCTAATTAATCTTTTTGGACTCCACTCAGATATCATTTCTTCTAGGTCTTAAATCTGCAATAATTTTCTGGAAGGCACAAAATTATTTTACAGAATTGAACATAAAGGTGTCTACAAGTACTTATTGTAATTTTTTAAAGTTAACAACCTAATATCTTTTATGTGAGGATAATGCATTTAATAATTACAAATTACATTATTTTAAAACAAAATAGGGAGGATTGTGGGAAGATGAAAACAAGCTAACCAGCAGAATTCAATTGTCTCACAAAAACAGCAGAGAAAGAGCCAAAAGTTGTCCAAGGGACCTGCCTTGGGCTTGAGCAGACCAGGAGAGTGCTACACAACTCCCAGGAGGGTGAAGGACAGAGAAATGTAGAGGCCAAAATGACAAATGTGAATTTCCAAGCCCCCATGGCACCCAAGAAGGGCTTCCCTCCCCCAACCCCAAGATATTAAGCTGGGGTAAAACCCCTGGCTCATGGCAGCTGACTGAGAGGGGTACAGACATCTTCCTCCCTGTCAGCTGTTTCACAGGTAAGGGGAGGGAAAGTCAGGGGGGGTTTATTCAGTGAATTTGGTCAAAAGAGCCTACTTTGAGTCTCCCCTTGGGAAATTCAAAATAGGAATACAGGAAAGCACAGATTGAAACACTTCCCTGTAGGTACACTGATGAGTGTCATCTGCTGGCTGGTCTGGAAATTGCATGGGGAAGAATTGTTTATGATAATCTCAGTATCCTACCCCTGGGAGAAGACTGCACCCTATCAGTCCTGGCCTGATTTTAATAACTTAAGTCAAGCAATTTTAAATACTTAGAGTACGTTGAAACAAATATCAAAGAAGAGCTGTGAGAAAACAAACAATAGGCAAAGGAGAAATTGGCCATCAAAGTACATTCACCAATTCAGATGCCTAGAAATCAGCAAAAATTTACAAGCCATACTAGGAAACAGGAAGACATGGCTCAGCCAAAGGAACTAAAAAACATCTTGAAGAGATAAAAGATTTAAGACAATTAATCCATGATAATCACATAAGTCTCCTAAATCACTTCAAAGAATTTAAAGAAAATTTTAATAAAGAAATAAAGGATATTATGAAGACACTGGGTGAGCATAAAGAACAAGTTGAAAGCCTGCAAAGAAAAGTAAAAGACCTTATAGGAATGAAAGACACAATGGATGAGATTAAAAATATATTACAGGGGGAAAATCAGCAAGATGGCGACAGAGTAAGGAGCTGCTAGAGTCAGCTCATGCTGCAGGACACTGAGTAATCACACAGAGTTATCTAAAGCACCTCTTTGGGGGTTCCAGGAGACTAGAAGAGCATCCTGAAACATATCTGAAGCAATCAAAAGAGGAGATTACCCATCTGCAGAGAAAATTTTTAAGTAGAGTACTCCATACCAAGAAGGTCAGTGCCCATCATCCACTGGCAGCACAATCTGCCTCGAGAGCTATTCTGCAACCTGAATTGGAAACTCTGCTTCTCAAAATCATGGGAGGAAGAGATGGTTGGGCACCAACTTGAACTACTGATTAGTAAATTCTGCTGGCTAAAGTATAATTCTAAGAACAGCTAAAATTTGAAACTGTCAAAGTCAGAAAGAAGCTTGTAGCCGCCATTTTAACTCTGTCCTTGGTACAAGGGGAAGCGGGGCAGACTGAAAATCACAGTGCTCATAGGAACTGGCTTCTTTCCATCCAGTACAGATTGCAGCTCTAACCTAAGCCCCAGCCCCACCTCTGGTAGGGAAGAAGCTGGGGGTCTTGTGCCAGCCTCTCCAGGAACATGCAGACCATACAATGGAGGATCATGCTCATCCTACTCTGGCAGTGCAAGCCAATTCAGGAGCTATTCCATGGTTGGAATTGGAAGTTCCATTTCCTAAACACAGAGAAGCAAGAGACGGTTAGCCACCAACTTCAGCAACTGATTAGTAAAATCGGCAGGCTAAAATACAGTCCTAAGAACAGCTAAAGTTTGAAAAGTCTGTTCCACAGACTTGAAACTTTCCAAGTTGGAAAGAGGCCGGTAGCCAGCATTTTGACTCTATCCCAGCATGAGGGGAATGCAGGCTGATTGAAAATCACAGTAAAGGTAGGGACTAGCTTCTTTCACCCAGATTGGCCTTCAGCCCTAGCCCAGGCTTCATCCTCACCTTTAGGATGGAAGAAGCTGGTAGGCCTTGCACCAGCCTCTCCAGGTAACTGAAGATACATTGTGCTGGCACAGACTGAATAGTCAGAATTGTACGGTGGCAACTACACTCATTTTGGATCCCCACAGCAAAAAGTGCTGCCCACATCTGCTGCTCCATCTCTGCACTAGGCAAAGTAGAAAGGGGCCTGAAGCTTTACCAGACTCTCTGGGCAACTATAGTCTAGGCCTGCATGACTTGGTTTATTATACACAGTTTTGACTCTGTCACTACCCCTGGCAAAGGAGAAAGGGGGGAAAGCTTTATTGGTCCCTGGGGCAATGAGTAGAGCTTGAGGCTCCACAGCTGACAGTAACAACTACATCTTTGGCACCTACTACATAACCAGCAAGGGAGAAAGGGCAAGAAAGCCCTAAACTAAAGAGAGTAAGTGCACCCAGAATAAATAAATCTAGTAAGCCAGATACCAAGACAACAACAAAAAGTTACAATCCACACCAAGAAACAGGAAGAGATGGCCCACTTAAAAGAGCAAGATAAGCCATCAGATGACATAAAGGTTGAGACAAATAATCATTGATGTTCAAACAAATCTGTTTAATAAATTCAATGAGATGGCTAAAGAGATCAAGGATATTAAGAAGATGTTGGATGAGCACAAAGAAGAATTTGAAAGCATACATTAAAAAATAGATCTTATGGGAATGAAAGGCACAATAAGTGAAATAAAAAATACACTGGAATCATATTATAATTTAATAGCAGATTTGAGGAGGCAGAAGAAAGGACTCGTTGAAGAAATGGTCTCTAAAAGGGAACATACAAAAGAACAGATGAAAAAAAGAATGGAAAAAAATGAACAAGGTCTCAGGAAAATAAATGGCAGCAAAAGACAGTCAAACATATGTGTCATGGGTGTCACAGAAGGGAGAGAGAAAGGAAAAGGGGAAGTAGGAATATTTGAAGAAATAATGGTAGAAAATTTCCCAACTCTATTGAAGGACATGGATATCTGTGTCCAAGTAGCACAATGTATTCCCATCCTAATAAATCCAAATAGACCAACTCTGAGACACATATTAATCATGAAGTCAAATGCCAAAGCAAAGAGAAAATTCTAAGAGCAGCAAGAACAAAGCATTGCATAACATATAAGGATTATCCAATAAGATTAAGTGCCAATTTCTCATCAGAAACCATGGAGGGAATATGGCAGTCGTATGATATATTTAAGGTACAGCAAGAGATAGCCAAGAATCTTATATCTGGAAGAACGTCTTTCAAAAATGAGGGTGAGTTTAGAATATTCACAGGTAAACAGAGACTGAGTGTATTAATCAGCCAAAGGGGTGCTGAAGCAAAATACCAGAGATCAGGTGGCTTTTATAGAGGGTATTTATTTTGGGGTAGAAGCTTACAGTTACCAGGCCATAAAGAAGAAGTTACTTCCTTCACCAAAGTCTATTGCCACGTGTTGGGGCAAGATGGCTGCCAAAGTCTGTGAGAATTCAGGTTTTTTGTTTTCCTCTCTTCCAGGGTCTCCATTTCTCTCTGGGATCAGCTGCTGTGTTCTCTCCACCAGACCAGCTGTACACTATCAGGCAAATGGCGCTGTCTCTCTCCCCGGAACTTCTGCCATGTCTAAGGAGCCATCTCTATTCCTTTGTGTTCTTCTCCTGTGTGTTCATTTCCCAGGCTCCAGCTCAAAAAATCCCAACTCTGTCCTTTGCCATGTCTTTTCTCTGTGAGTCCCTGCCCACCAAGAGGTGGGGAATCAATGCCCTACTGATGTGGCCCAATCAAAGTCCTAATCATAATTTAATCAATTAAAAGTGATACCTCTGACAGACCAGTTTACAAACATAATCCAATAGCTATTTTTGGAATTCATAAACAGTGCCAAACTCCTACACTGAGAGAGTTTATATCCAAGAGACTGGCTTTGCAGGAAATACTAAAAGATGTACTACTGTCTGAAAAGTAAAGGCAGGAGAGAGAGGGTTGGAAAAGAGTCTAGAAATGAAGATTTTTCTGGTAAAAGTAACTAAAAGTCTTAAAAGAGTGGTGAAAATAAAATATGACAGATAAAACCCAAAGGTCAAAATGGGTGAAATAAGAACTGCCTTTACAGTAATAACATTGAATGTTAATGGATTAAATTCCTCAATTGAAAACACAGACTGGCAGAATGGATAAGAAAACATGAGCCACCAATATGCTGTCTGCAAGAGACTCACCATAAATCCAAGCATACCAATAGCTTGAAAGTGAAAGGCTGGGAAAAAGATACTCCATGCATGCAGTAATAATAATAATAATAATAAAATCCAGAGTAGTTATATTTATATTAGATGAAGTAGGATTTAAAAGTTATGATTCAACCATGTCAGTAAAACTTGACACAGGTTAGGTGTCTGTGCCCTTGGTGGGCTTATTTAAATGGACACTCACTCAAGAAGTTAGACTAGAAGGGAGAGAGAGCTCTGTCATGTTTGATCCTGGGGCCCCAGGGAGAGGTGAGCCATTTGCCTGATAGTTTGCAGCTGAAGAGAGCAAAGCAGCTGAGCAGCTGAGAAGTCCCAGAAAGAAACAAGTTTTATCCCAGAGACTGACATAGGAATCCCTGAGAGACCAGGCAGAGATCGTCTGTCATCTTGCTTCAACACATGACAGCTGACTTTGGTGAGAAAGTACCTGGTATGATATCTTGAGTTGGACATTCCATGGCCTTGGGACGGTAAGCTTTTACCCCAAATAAAGACTTTATAAAGCCAACAGATTTCTGGTACTTTGCATCAGTACACTTTTGGCAGACTAACACAATCCCTTGTAATATAGAAAGGCTTATGGGAAAGTGTCTAGCTCTAAGCTTATACATAACAAGTATGTCCTAAGTGCTGTGTTGCTTCTGTTTTCATCCATCATTTTAAAATGAAAACTAGAGCTTAGAAAACTAACAGTAACTGCCTCACAGTGTTCTCCTGATAACTAATAAATAAGACAAGAAAAGCAATTGTTCAGTGCCTATGCCTAGGAAACAGCGCATATTAGATCATATTAGCCCCATTTTACTGGTAGGAAACTAATACTTTGAGAAGTTAAAGTGAAATAAATAACAGATGGTGTATATATGATTTTAATACAGAACTTCTGGCTCCCACACCAAGTCCTTTCCACTGGTCCAAAAGGAAACGGGTGGGAATGTTTATTTTCTACAATCTCCAACCACTACTAAAGGTTAAAGCCTTCTGATTACATTATTCATATATGAAAATATGAACAAGGTCTTGAGGTGAAGGAGACAGGAAATGATGTAGAATCACAAGGTAATAGCCCCGTCACTTATGTATACAAATTGCCAACAAGTACATAGGCAAGGAGTAAGAACAAAGTGATGAATATGAGCTAGAGACTTAAGACATGGTTATTTGCCTATTGTTTCAATAATATGACCCAAAATGATCTAGCACATTGGTCCAAGTCATATGTTTCTAATTTATATGACTTTTTTGCAAACTACAGATGTTCATATACAGCTTGCATGTTCATCTTACAGAATTGTGATGGTCAAATTTAAAACTGTGAAAACATTCCTTATAAAAAAGTACCCTTATAAATTATAGCTATTATTTTCTCATTTTATATATTTATTTTTTATAGGATAGATTTTTTTACTGAAGTATATCATTCATACATGAACATACATAAACAATAAAAGTTGTGAGCTTACAAAATAAACATGAAAAATATCATACAGGGGTCCAATACATCACCCCTCCAACAACACCTTGCATTGTCGTGATACATTTGCTACATGCTATGCAAGCGCATCATCAAAATATTACTAACTATAGTCCATAACTTACATTTGGTGTATTTTTCGCCCAACCCACCCTATTTATTTAAATAAATCAATTTGATTGGTACATATTAATAAAGCATACAATTTATCTAAAGTGTATATTCAATTGTATTTGGTATAATCACATAGTTGTGCATTCATCACTTCAATCATTATTAAACCATTTCATTATTTCACTAATAATAGTAATAAAAAAAAAAACCTGACAAACAAATAAGGAAAGTCCTCTCCTCTCAAACTCTCTGTTTCCCCTGTTGTACATAGCTGCTATTTCTGCCTATTCTTACATAATTATTTGTTTATTAAGTAATTTTCTTGAGATATATTCACATAGAATATGATCTATCCAAAGTATATAATCAGTGGCTTTTTTTTTTTAGCTGTTAAAAATATATTTTTTGTAAAATTGTAAAATAAATATAAAAATAGATTGAAAGAAATTACAAATTTGAAGAGAGTGCAAGGCCATTTTAGATTTAATATCATCAATTATAAGAAATAGATAATATAATAGCATTTACAAATGGAAATAATACTTCTAATATAAGAGAAATTAATTATAACATAAATTACAATTTCTATATTACAGCTCTTACTATTGGACATAATAATCTTTAAGAATGAAAGAAATTATTCGTTTAGTTGTTTAATTTCCATTTAGGCCATAATTCTTTCTGGATAGTCAAATTCCTATTTGGGAATTCTTCATATCTTATTGAAATGCATTACAGGAAATAACAATATGCCAAGTCATAATTTTATGAGGCAGAAAAACTCAAAATCTTTTTCAACTCTAGTCATGCTAAATCATTATTGATCCAGATGAATTATATTAATTAAAGAGTATGACTAAGAAAGGATTAAAGAAATCGAATACCTAAATAATATCTCTTCTGCATTCCTCCTCAGTTAACAGCTATTGTTTATTTTCTATGAAGAGACTTATAGAATACTGATCACAAGAACAATTTGCTAGTTGCCCCAATTACTCTTCATATACAATAATATTGTTATTTTACATTTATCTGTTCTACTCCAGCTCTTTTTTGGTTACTATTTGCATGGAATAACTTTTTACAACCTTTTACTTTTAACCTGGTTGTGTCCTTACATCTGAGGTGGGTTGCTTGTAGATAACATATAGATGGCTCATATTTTTTTATCCATTCTATCAGTCTATGTGTTTTGATTGAGGAGTTCAAGCCATTAACATTCAGTGTTATTACTGTAAAGGCATTACTTACTTCATCCATTTTGTCCTTCAGTTCTCTGTTGTGATACCATTCTATTGTCTGTCTTCTTATCCTCTAGTTTACCCCTTTTAATAATCTTCATTTCTAAACTATTCTCCAAATCGATCACCCTTGCTGTTTCCTTTTAAGCTGCAGCACCCCCTTTATTATCTCTTGTAAATCTGATCTTTCGGTCACATACTCTATGAGATTTTTTTGTCTGTGATGACTCTGAGTTCACCCTCATTTTTGAAGGACAGCTGCCATATTCACAGAACGCTTTTCCATGAGTTATCCAGATAATTACTTCAACTTTTGATTTCACTTTTCCACAGGAAGACCTAACTTTGAAGAATGTTTGTATCTTCACTTGAACCTTTAACAGAATAGTATTAGTTATATAGCTTATATAATTATATGTTTTTAAATAGATGAATAAAAGAATAATGGGTTTTATTGTGAATTATCAATAACCTGATTTT
>JAQZBX010014001.1:0-39121 GCA_029593785.1 Cabassous unicinctus | reverse complement strand
CCAAAAAAAAAAAAAAAAAAAGATTGGTGATGCACACAGGGCCTAAAATTGCTTAGAGAAATATGACATTGCCCTGAACCACATTTCCCAGAACCTGCAAGAAGCATAAATAATTTTAAAAATACACCGTACTATCATTTCCTGCTTGGACAGACTTTTACAAATCATTTACAATGAGACATAATATTTGCTGTCATGTTGTTCTGGAAACATACTGGTTTTCATGAAGTTTTCCCTAGTACAAAACAGCAAGAGCAGATGCTATGCAGACTTGAGTTCACGGGCACTCTGGATTGTCTGGGGCAGGTAAAGGTCTGAAAAGGCTGTTGCACTGTAGGGATGCCTGGGGTGAACGCCTAGACTTCTGGGGTGACCCAGGGATGCCTCAAGTACTCGTAGTATCTGTGCATGCCACTGTACAGCCACCTGTCAACCTGGCAAACTTCTCAAAAGTGCACACTTAAAACTGGTTGGCTTACTTTAGGGTAAAAACAACCTGACTACTCAGGCTAAGGCTCCTCAGTCTAATTTTGTAAATGGTTTCTCCTTATCTAAAGTTATTCCATTAAAAATATCTATTAGAACTAGGATAATGAACCATGAGGGTTATTGACAATAACTTTGCCCATAGGAAAAGAGGAGAGTGTGTTAGAAACAAGCTTATTTAAAACAGAAATTAAATTGATCAAGTTAATCAAATGAGAAATTCAGAAGGTTATGCTACTCAGTCTCCTATTTATTCATAGACTAGAATAGAAAGACAAGCTCTTTCCTGTCTTTTCAATTCCTGAACCATTATCCCTTAACTTAGAATAAATTAACCTAAGGAAAAGCAACTTTCTATGACTACTGAAGGTGGTATTGCCATTTAAAACTGTATCATCACTTCAGTAGTCTCTTATGAATCTATTTGCCTAAGTGACTTCCATCAATTCACTGATGTAATTTCTTTAAAACCTCATCAGCAAACATATGTTTCTTGAATGGTTCATATCTTAGCCTTGAAATGTATTATAGTTTGCAGTTTTGGAGGAGAAATTGCTTCACATTTACATCAAAACCAAGTTCTGTGTTGCAGTAAAGGATTGACCTAGTTATTGAAAATGATGGCAAGACAATGAGCTAACGATGCACACCATTACTATCTCCCAGCATCTCTCAGCCAGTAAGTGCTAAGCCTGAATTCCAAGCCAGGGCTTCTATCTATGAATCTTAGGTTCTTCACAGTTGGTCACACTGAAATATGCTTTATCACTGTCTACAAGGGGCTTACACAACCAATTGGGACAGAGAAAAAAAAAACACCCACACACAAGTCAACAATCGAAAGAACAGGACCAAAGAGCCGCTACAGTATAAATAATATACATGTATATGAGCCAACAAGTGTATGCGAATGATGAGTGTTTGTTAGATGGATTTACAGTACCCCATGGGGCTAATTTATTTCTGGTCTTGATGGAAGCCTAGATTTCTTCCCTTTGAAAGCTTATGGAGTATGTATTCTTTATTTTCTAAACGCCCAACACAGTCTCCCGAACTCTTGGGTCCATTTTCCAGATCCTTGTCCTTCCCACGTTTTTTAAGGACTTTACCCAAGTCCTTCAACTTGCATATAAACAAACATTACATGCCTAGCCCCAAATCCATGACAGATAACTAAAGCATTTAGCAAGTTGTTTGAATGTACTAAAATATTGTATCTCTAAACCACTTTGCACAAAATTGATGATGGGAATTAATATTTATTATTTACACATGCCAAAAGCTATACATATTTATTTCTCTTTAATCCTACCACTGTTTCATAAATATTGTACTTAATCCATCAATAATACAACATGCTTTCATTAATCCCAAGAAATAATTAGAAAACATTTATGATAATGATAATATTACTTTGTACAAATATTGCACAAACCCATTAAACCCTTAGGGAAAATCACAGCTGGTAAAAATGTCAGATGCCCTGTATGCTCTGAAATAGATAGTAGGCTGCTGATTTGATATTTAAAGGAAAATTAAGCTAAATTAACAATGTGAAAAATTAGACGTTCACCACCCTGTACTTATATATTAGTTAAGACAGATTGTCTTTAATATTCAATCATACCTTATAAGTAGTCCAGTTTTTATTGATGCCTATGACAGTTTGAGATTGTTTTGGGGAATCTCCAAAAGAGAAAGATTATGTTTGTAAACTAATCTATTCTTCTGGGTATGATACCCCTTGATTATATTAGATTCAGCTGAGATGACCTTGATTAAATTACCTGTTAAGATTAGGGCTTTGATTCGACCATATCAGTAAGGCATGACTCAAGTTGAGTCCCTGCCCCTTTGGTGGGCTGATATAATTGGGCATTCATTCAAGAAGACACACAGGAAGAGAGAGAGCTCTGTCAATTTTTACCCTGGGAACCTGGGGAGAGATGAGCCATTCACCTAACAGTTTTTAGCTGAAAGAGAGGAACACCTGAGAGACAAGCCCTATGCCAGCCTACAGCTCAGGTCTGGAAGGAGCTGGGCCCATGGAGCCTTGAGAGGAAGAGAAAGCACAGGAAGGAGAGACCAGGCAGAGATCAGTGACCATCTTGCACCAACACGTGGCAACTGACTTTGGTGAGAAAGCAAACTTGACTTGGACTCTTTATGGCCTTTTAAGCTTTTGCGCAAAATAAATATCCTTTATAAAAGCCAACAGATTTCTGGTACTTTGCATCAGCACCCCTTTGACAGACTAATGCAATGCCTAAAATATATTGTAGGTTCATATAATTTTAAATGGTGTGTCTCTTGACATTTTGTTGATGACAGTGGTTTTCAGTGATGGGTAAAGTTTTTCACTGAGCCTTTGCCTCTTCCTTTATTGTTGGCCCATGAATGCTACCATACTAGGTTACCTGTTCTGATTTGTTTAGAAAAGTATTGACGCTGTCTCATGTCACTTTATACTTTAAACATATTTCCAAGTGGCCATTTAGTGACCATGGCACTACCTACGTGGATTAAAATAATGCTGAGAGTTTGAAGGTATTTGTTCCAATTCCACTTAAAGATTTACACTCATAGAGCAGTTATATATTGTGGCACTTCTTGCATAGCTCTGAATAGTATTATGTTTGGAACTACAGACAAGAAAAATTCCAGATTTTGTATTGTGAAGGTGGGAGTATAATATATAATATTTGTTTCAGACTACTTGGAAAAGTTATTTAAATATTTCATTATCAAATATAACATCCATATAAATGGAAGAATAACACTACTCATCGCATAGTCATAAAATTTAAATTCGGTAACTTATATATGGAAGCGTTTAACATCATGGTGGGAATATATCAGTCTCTCTGTAGATGGAAGGGTTTTATCCTTCTATTCTTTCTGTCTGTCCTTTTCTTTCTTCCAGCTCAAAAGCAACTTTTCTCCCTTTGCTTGTATCTCTTTTAAAACACAGTGGCTCTGCTTATACTATGGTGATTTATGTACATACCTCTATACTCCTTGAGGTCAGGGGCCTGGTCTTGTTACCCTACATGCACAATGGCTAGCACAGTGCTTTTCAGAAAGAACCTGCATGATAAATATTGGTTTTTATTAAATAGAATTTCAAATTGAGCTAAATTTCATACTCATTGGTTGTAGGATCCACTTCCCAGAGAAGTTACTCTCTTTTCTCTCTCACAGCACCTATAAATCATCATTTCAGTGTGTGAGAGTGTGTGTGTGTCTGATGTGGGTGGGGGAGGAGGGAGAAAAGCAGCAGCAAAGGCTTTCACTCACCCGTGAGGAGTGATTGGTGAGTTCTTTCTACTGTAGTTTAGAAGAACATGTTCTTTGCTAAGATAACTGGAAGGAGAAATATCAATATGAAAAAGGTGAAATCAAAAGCTAGCAACTGAGGTGATCCAAAATACAAAGAGATAGCAGGTGCAGGTTGACGCAAAGAAAAATGTGTGGTGGTATTGAGCCTCCAAGGCGAAGCACTCTTGGGACTGGGACTTGGGGAAGGTTTCTATGCAGAGGGCACAAAGAAGGCTGCAATCCCTGAATGCTCAAAGGGAGATGTGATGGGGCTGTGAGCCTGTAGCAGCAGCATTGCGGTGCTTTGGAAGCCTCGCTTTATTACTTTCCAACTAAGTAGCTTCATACCATACTCTGTATTTGCTGTGGACTTAACAATCAAGTTATATTAATTAATCCTTACAGCTTTGCTAGGGGCTACATCTGTATCATTAGCCTCAATTCATAGACAAGAAGGCTGATGCACAGAGGCATTCAGGATCCACATACAGGCAGAATATTAAAGGCTTTAGACAAACAGAGGAACGGGAGCCTCCTATACTTTTGTACCTTAAAAAAATAAGATGAATCTGATTTAGGTTATTCTGCCTTCCCCTTCTTAAGATTGGTTTCACTTTTTTTTTAAATCTACTTGGCCATCTCTTCAGATCCAGCCTGATAAGAATGGGTAATCCCGTTTTTATTAAAGTTAAAGAAAAAAAGAAGTAGAAACATGCTACAAAACTGTCATGAGAATCCCATTAATCATCCAGGCAATCAAATTGCGGGCCACTGAACTCAGTATTAGCGACTGATGTCCGAAACTATGCACTTAGGCCTGTCATGGGTGACATCTCAGCCATCCTTTCTGACACCCAGGGAACACGAAGGCAATTCTGTCCAGGGTGGAAGAGCTGGGGTGGGAGGGAGGAGTCAGTGGCAGCTCTGCCTGGGTGCCCAGGTGAGGAGGATTAGGCAATGAGTCTAATATCTAGGGAAGAGGGATGAGATTGAAATGTAAAAACTTACAAATTATCTATCTAAAATTCCCAGCTTATTTTCTGAATGGGCTCAAGTGTAACTGTTTAGATTTTACTCACTCTGGTCAACCCCCCTGATCTGCCCTTTCCCCTTATACTGCTTAATCTATTCTTATCTCTTCCTGAAAGTCTAGCTCAGTGCCATGAAGATTCCAATTTATGTCATTGTCCCCATGCATGACCAGCACACTGCTTCCACCATGTATGTGTATTTAGCTCTTTTTTGAACAGGTATTAAAATCTTACATTGCTCTTTCCTTTTGTAAATATTTATATTTTGTGTTCCTAGTTAGAATATACCTTCTTTGAAGTAAAATGTGTCATGTATTTATTGATATTTTCAATAATATCTGGCATATAAGGTAGTCTTGGATAATATCAAGGACTAGAGACCTTAATACATTTTCCTACTGAGTCTTTAATGATGGATATGAGAAAAAAGGAGGCCCTCCCCACCCACAGATGACATTCTAATAAAGGCTTGCAATCTTGGAGGTGGTGATGGGTGATGGATTGAAAGGGGAGTAAGAATTTGAACCTGTTGAGCAGGCCTTCTGCAATATTTAGTCCGTTCACTTCTGTGACAAATGAGAGAACTTTGGATTAATAAAAATTAGAGATAAAATCAGAGTGTAATTAAAGTGTGCCCTCAATGCATGTCACTGGAGTGTTGGAGTCTCTGTCATTCTCTTCAACATGTACACAGAATACAATCTTGGGAGACTGCCAGAGTCTTTCCGAGTGTCCTTTGTCACACCTGAAAAAGAAAGAACTGCCCAGGACCAGAAGATGAAATGGTGGTCAGACTGCTTGGTCAGCCTGCCTGGCCCTGGGCCTTTGGCCTCTATGCAAATCAGTGTACATTGATGGGTGATGCACACAGGCATTGAAATAGGACCCTCAAGCTGAGCTGCTTCTTGCTATAGTTCACCCCAGCTCCCTCCCTGTCCCAACAGGGGGGTGGTCAGTGTTCCAGCATCAGCCTTCCACAGTATTTTAAATAAGACTGTATTTTATCTTTTTTTTTTGTCAGGGTTTCGGTTTGCCAGATTTCCATGCTAATTAAAAGGAACACAGACAGGTCTTGCATTTTTTCCCCCGTAGTGAGTTGTTGGCAGGATTTCCAGTCTTTCAGGTCGGAGTTTGTGGAAACAAGTCAGAAAATACTCTGACTGACTGGCAGCTCAAATCACTACTATGGCAGTCAGAAAGCCACAGTGTGAACTGTACAGGAGCTGCAACTATTCAGGACACCCTGCCTCACAGAGCCGGGGGCGACCGGCCATTCACTTCTGGTTTTACAATATTGTATGAAGGGATTCCTTACCTACATTTTAGCAACAGAGACCGTGACCTGTTTATTGCTCTATGCCCTGCCCCTGGCATAGAGCTGGCACAGAATAGATACTGGGAAAATATTTCAGTTGAGTTGAATTGTTTTCATAACCCATCCCCAGAAAATGTAAATTGCATCAGGAGCATCTAACTTAACACTGTGAAAATGAAAATAAGGATGGGCACCTGAAATGAACTTTCCACTTAATCTAGTTACTGCTGTGACATCATTTGAGACATCATTTGATATTGTGGAACTGCTCTCCTCTTTGGAATTTTTTGCTATGTTGAGCCATTGGTAATAGTCTAGGCCATCTATCAGCCTAGACCAGTCATGTATAGTGGCATTGGAGATTTTCCTGTAAGAGGTCATAGCCACAGAAGGAATAAGGTCAGCTATTGTAGGATAAGCTCTGAGGAACTGTGGGAAGTAGATCAGAATAGAAAACTTTCCACAATATAGGTTTTGAGAATGGGAAACTGGATAAAGACTTAGAAATTGAGCAAAAGGGAGATGAAAGATACATAGTTATACATATATCAGAAAGGGATCACAATACTTTTGTTAACAGAAATGGGCAGATACCAGTTCATTGGATTTTTTTTCAGGCTCAGTGCTTCTTTAAATCTTTGGTGTTTTATTTTATTTTCATGTAAAATTGCTCTCCATCTGTGCTCATGATATTTAGGCAGATCTTATAGCCTGTTATCTTGGGTTGCTTTTGCAAGAAAAGCCCATTTTTAAATTGTTTTAAGAAGTTCCCATCATCATATCAGCACTCTGTGGTACACATAATTTCTGTGTTTAGTGGTCTATTTTGTCAGTGAACAAAACTTTCAATATTATTTAGTCACAATAAGATGAGGGTGACAAAGTGATACTCCCCTTTGGCATATTTCATCTCATAAGACGTAACACAACAGTGATTAAACCAAAGATTCAGATTGGTAATGGCAGAATTCAAAATGTAAACTACTGATCAATGGATATTTTTATAGCCTGGGTCCTTTCATGAAACTCATCAACTCTCACTACTTAAACTTATTTTACTAACAAATGCGTATTGCTTATCCTATACATAAAACAAAAGATGCAAGCACAGAATTATGTTAAAATGTATGGGATATGATTTAAGAAGATCATTAAAAATCAACTCATTATATCTTCTTTAAAATTTTAGCTGAATATTCTGGCTAAATTTTGGTCATTTCCTCAGTGGCCCAACTGGTGATAACTCTCTATTCTTAAGGTAAAATTCCTTTCATTGAAACATGCATTTCTAAATGCCGGACTTGTATTATGTCATCTACTTTATCTCCAGTCACTATAAAGTGATATCTTCTGCACTAATATGTTTTTTTATATAATGAAGTTTCATTCGTACTATTCATTTTAACAATTTTAATATAAAATTTTGTAAACTATACTGTGTACCCCTGCATTCTCTAATAGACTACATCAACTGATCTTCAGCTTTTTAAAGGTTAATGGTCCAGATCATCACTATAGATAGTCATCCCACCTGAAGGCAAGGGTGCTGGGTATTTGTCCTCCAACTTCCATCTGTCATTGGCTGTGGACTCTTCCCAGGGACATTGACTCCCCAGTACTTCTAGAATACCACATAAAGGCCAAGAGAAAGCACTAGGGTAGAGAGTCATGCAGATTTGCAGTGGGGCGGGGACAGCAGGTTCTGAAATGGCGTGTCCATGGCAGATCTGGGCAGTTCATCAATAGCATCTGCTACAAGCAGGTTACCAATGAAGGCAACTTTGAATATATGAGGTGAAGCTGTATTTACTAGATTTTTTAAAATTTAATTCTAACACAGTTTTTATAACTTTAAAAATAGTTTTAAAAATGTTTTATTTAACCCAGTATATCCAAAATGATTATAATTTCTTATAATCTCAGACTAGCCACATTTAAAGTGCTCAATAGCCAGCAATGACCACCATATTGGACAGCACAGGTCTAGGGTATGATCTAAATATTATGTTTACTTTGACATCTCCACGTGGATTTCATCTATATCCAGAGGTGAGAACAATTCTCTCTTTGGGAACATAGCAATTTAAGATGGCAGAATCCAGCTAATGCCCATATTTAATTGAGAGTCTTTTGAACATATAGGCACTTTATTAGTCACATTTCAGTTTTGATTTTCTTCTAGTATCTCAATAACTTATTTCTTTTCTGGTTTAGCTGTGGATGCATTGGATTAATAGCATTCTATAACTGATTTGTTTCTTTAAAATACTCAACACAGGTTAGCTAGTTCTTAACATGGTGCCCTACATGTATAAGGCATGGTTAATGTCTCCTTTACATCCAGCAGGTGAATTGGGCAGGTAAATTGAATATTTGTGTGAAAATATTCAGTTTCTCACAGCAGTGTTTGGGTTGTCATTTTGCATAGTATCGGCTTGAGAAGCATCCTGTGACTTTTTATTTGGTTGTGCTCTGCCCCATTATGATTATATTCAGTAACTTTCCGCTAAGCCTCTTTGCCCTCCACCCTGCAAGTGCATATTATGTGTCTTATGCAGACAAACCATTTTTCTCATACACAGGCAGCAGATGTGATTAGAGGGAAATCTAATTTATCTAGAGTACTCCAGAAATGGAAGGAAATTACTTCACAGCAATATTTGCAAATGCATTCATCACAGACACCCAGACATCCCAACACCAGCAGATGATGGCTTTGTGATCTCTATGATGGTCTTTTTTGAACTGCTTTCTAATGGTCTATATAAATCCACTCTTCTCTATAAGCATACTTTGTGCTTGCAGTATAAGATGAATGTGTTGGACAAGAGGAGATTGGTATGATGTGGGCAGCAATTTTTTCTTTGCATTTCTAATTGTCTTTCGAGTCTGAGTAGCAGAGTCCTCTGGATGATTTGTTAGGTTGTTCAAAGTATGTCTGTGTTTGGCTACGATAGAAAGAATGCCTTGTTATCTCTTTTCTCTTGTTGGAATATGTTTTTGGATCTCATGTCCCCTTTGTACAAATTTGTTAATTTGTACATTTCTTCAGAATTAAGCACGTGTTTGAATGTCTGTTATGCAGAAGGCACTGTTTTGGGCATGGGGGTTCTGTGTTCTATAGATGGTCATTCACCTCATACCCATCCTACTTGATATGTGTTTGTCCTTAAGTGGTTAAGCCGAAAGCTGCAATGGGGAAATGGAAGAGGGAGGCTGACAAAGTCTTGGGAAATCTATATGTGCCTTTCAGGCTAGAAAGTAGGAGATGAGTTTAGACTTTAAATGCAAAACAAAATAGCAGAATCAGAACTAATAAAGGAGTAGTGGCTGCCTTCTGGTTCAGTTGCTTTGGGTCAGTAACATGAAAAGATACTGTGGGGATTGGAGAATTTGCTTCTAGGTAAAAGTGTGCCTTTCACTCTGAGGCAAACCCTTCTGGGCCTCCGTTTCCTATGTGTAAAAGGCGATATGTAGATTACAGTCTCTTCCAGTTCTCTACTAACATGAGGCTACCTGGATTTTAAATGCAAATGTATTTTTATTTTATTTACCTTCAATGCGTGTTCTCCATTTTTTCTCATTTCATCTCTCTCTCAGCCACAGTAAGGTACAGTTTAGTAGTGTTTGTTATAGACTCACTTTTTCAGCTGCACCTAATTAATAGGAGATCATATAAACAAGTACAATCTACTGAGAAGAAAAATATACTTGCAGAAAATATTTTTGCAGAAATAATATAATTATACATACAAAAAATTTAGAGTATGAAGAAGAACATGTTATCATTTATAAACTTTAAGGGGAAGGAAATAAATGTCATTGATAGAGATCGATTTATAAACATCAGACTATAACCTGGCACTGTGTATTACATTTTTTTTATTTTGCCTTTCTTACAGAAGTTTCCCAGAACGTTGTGGAAATTGGAAATAAATGAATGCCCATAAAAATAATATCTCCAGGCAATTGCAATATCTGATGTAAAGAATATCTACAGGTTCTGAATTTTAACCACAGTTGGTTTCTTCTGAAAATGCATATAACCAAACCCAGAGGCACTTAAATCTGATATATTCAGTGGTTTGGGGACAAAGTGGATAGATGCTCTCAATGTATATCTAATTAATACATAATAGATTTAGTTGTAGTCAATTTTATTTTGGAAAAGATGAAGCAAATCCAATTTTGCTGTGTCTTCTTAACAATTTGGAAAACTAGCTTTGGGAAAGGAGACAGAGAAGCAAAAGATGAGAGTGCTAAATGGACGTAGAACAATTCCAGTGATACTAGGTTTCCTAATATCAGTAGACAAAATCTTAATGTTTTCCTAGCTCTTAAAATCTATACTTAAGAATATTTTTAAGACCAGAAAAGTATCTATATATTGAAAACAAAACAGAGATGTGAATGTAAACAATTTAATAAACAGACCAGAAAGAACCTTTAAAATGAAATGCCTTCTTACACTTTTTATAAAAGAGGAATTCTGTCTTATGCTTGGATAAGGATCCTGAATCTATCCAAACTAATAGAAAATGCAGACACAAGAAAATCTGTTAAATATTTATTTACTAAAAACATAATTTTTCAGAGGGCAGTCAGGAAAGACAAAGCTGTGTGTTAAATACGAGTTTCCTGTCCAAAGGAGAATACACACTGACTCCGTTTAGGCAGGTCTCCTCCGGGCTGCAGATGAGGAGCAGGGACCTCACTCACATGCAATTATTAATACTCTCAATAAATCCTCAAGATCCCTATCCTGTTGATATATGACATGGCAGAAATAGCTCAGTACATGAAGTGACAAAAATGCTGGTGCTGTCAATGGGAGAGATATTGCCGTCCACATTAAATCAGGGGCAGATGGAGACACTGAGAGCTCTGAGTTCATAGTGCCCAGACTCCTTGTATTGCTGTTGCAACTCTAGATTAGACACTTGTTCCCCCACCATGGCTCTGAGAGAGGACGCTGCATCGGAGATCAGGTTTGCCCAGTGGGCCTATACCAGACTAGGCCTCTAGAAACTTTTTGTTGTTTAGTTGTTGTTTGTGAAGACTTTTGATACCCTTCTGTGATATTGAACAAGCCATTTCAACTTCTCTTTTTCTGCTCTTTTATCACTAGGGAAACAAGGAATAAAATATTTACTCTCTGTTCTACAGGAGTAGTGCAGAAATTATACAATCTCATTCTTTCCCAGTAACTAGTCAATATTTGTTGGTCTGTCAGAATAAAAAATATCAACTTCAGTATTGCTATTCTTGGGCTGGGCTTATTACTACCCTTAAAAGTAGAAAGCAGAGAGTGGATGTGGCTCAAGTGGTTGAGCGTCCGCCTTCCACATGGGAGGTCCCAGGTTCGGTTCCCAGTGCCTCCTGATAAAACAAAGACAGACAACAAACAAAACAAAAAAGCCAACTCAGGGAAGCCAATGTGGCTCAGTGGTTGAGTGCTGGCTTCACACATATGAGGTCCCAGGTGAAAAATATAGTAGAAGAATCACTGTGACTTCCAGAGAGGGCACTGTCCAAGACACTTCAGTATTTATCATCTGTTGGAAGGAGAGTCCTAGGGGTGCTTGAACATCCAAAGGGGACAAGATGACCATTTCCATACCTAATGGTGGTGTCTGCCACCTACCTTGTATCTCAGGACAGGGTGTGCTACATTCAGCTAGTAGGCAAGTGATTTTCTTTCTTTGTCCACTAGAGATGTCCAGCCAAGGTCAAAGCCACAATTGAGCTGGTAGTAATTCTTCCAAGAGTAGAGTTCCATGGCTGAAGGGGAACAGAACAGAGAGGAAGCTGTGGGAAGGCAGAGCATGATATAATTCAGTTAGCTTTCCCTGCCAGAGAGAGGAAAACCTGGACTCAGGATTATCAGCCACGTGCTGAGTGCTGAGCAGAACATATGATTTGCAATCAACATCAAGCCCATCAGACACCATGCTGTTTTCAAATGTCCAAGGCAGGGTTTCAGTTATTTTATTGAAGCTAAATCTGGTAATGTCATGGAAAAAGACAGGCTCTCTCTGTGAGAATGATGGGACTACCCACTTGAGACTGTGCAGGAAACAGTATGAAAATGACCTTTCCATGCTAGACTGGCCCTGGCCCTTCTGGATTTGCCAGTGCCATGAACAGCTACACACTTTTACAGATAAAAACAAAAGGAAAAAGTAAGGAGAGGGAGATTTGGATGAGTGTTTTCAAAAGCAAGTGAGAGTGTATATGTAATCTGATACCTAGGTTGAACAAAGAGATGAGGTAGACAAAGGCAAAGAAATAAAAGGCCTTGGACTTGAGAAGGGATAGAGAAAGGGAGGCACAGCTTGGATGCTGATGCAGGATGGGTTTGGATGGCATATGTAAGCAGACAATAAGCACAACTTTTTAAAACTCCGTTAGGGAGCTTGCTATTTGCTATTCTTCATCACTACCCTTTTGATTTTTTTATTTCAATTTTTTGCCAGTCAGGTATGAGAGCCTAAGGTGCTTTGGTACTACCTTAAGTGCTTCTGATTTATTGTCTGAAGCCAGGTTTCGAGTTCCAGAGGCACTGCTCTGTCCTAGACATTTACTTCCAAACAGTAAGCTTGCTGTTTTGTGGAATATTTTTTCTGGTTCCAGATGAACGACTTTGACCTCTTCTCCATATTGCTAGAGAAATGGAAAATATAACCCAAAATGAAATGGAAAAAAAGCACAGGGTATTTGGAGTAAAAGCTGATGAGAGGAAAAATATAGTCTGGCATTTTTCAGGAGGAAATCTGTACGAGGACAGAACAATACAGTACGCTTGGGGTGAACTGGAAGAACTGGCTGCCTCTGGTCAAGGATACATGATGGTCAGGCAGTCCATCTTCAAGCTAGTCAGATAACCATACCTTTGAGTTGACACTTTAGATTCTTGAAATGCAGTATTTCTATTTTAAACCTATTGAACTTTGTTACAAATATTGTAGGGGCTTCGTGGAGGGTGCTACCTTACACAGTGCCCTCCTTTATGAGGACCTATGTGGAGAAGTTCTTTCAGGCCTTGGAACTATGAAAAAGAGGCTTATTTTAATCTTGTGGCTCTGTGCAACTTAAAGCTAACCATGTGATCCCATTTATTTTGGGTTCTTAGAAGCTCAGAGTCAAATGGGCTGCCCAGTTCAAGCATACTTATAGAGATACATGGCATACTACCCTTTGTTTCCTTTTCCTAGTCTTTTGTTCATATTTCATCTATTTAATTTAACCCATGTGAATGCATTTTTGAAACCTGGCTCAAATTTTTGGAATAAAGCTTATATAAATAAACCAGGTCATATCACTAAATATCAGAGGTGCAAGTCTGGAGAAAGGAAGATACTCAGGAGAAGGTGTACCAGGGCACTAAGATGGGTGTGTGGTATTACCACCAATATATTAAATATTTTAACACTATTATATTTACTTTTATTTTTTTATTTTTTCAGGTGGTACTGGGGATTGAACCCAGGACCTCATACATGGGAAGCAGGCACTCAAACACTGAGCTTCTTCTGCTCCCCAGCACGATTTATACTAATTTTAACAGATAACCTTTTTTCAGCTTTGCTATGTACAAGATGTAGCATGAAGCCCTTTTATTGCTAATTGCTTTATTTTTGTAATTTCATTTGAACTCTATTACAAACCCACAAGTAAGGCATTCAGAGACAAAACAGATTTAGAGGGGTTAACTTGTTTTTTGTTTGTTTATTTTGTTTTATTTTATCCAAAGCAGAGCCAGCCTTCTAGACAGGGCAGTCTGACTCCATAGCCCCTTCTCTTAACTTTGGGCATAATGGGACTGAGTTCTAATCACTGCTCCACCATTTGCTAATAATATGACCCTGGACAAACGGCTTAATCTTTCTCATCTTCTGTTTCTCCAGTCCCTAAAGAGAGAATAATAATAATACTTAAATCAAATAATATTTAAAACACTTAGAACAGTGTCTGGCACTTAGAAAGTGCTCAATAAATCAATAATTATTAGCTATTGTTTTCATCTTTAAATAGTACACTCCTAGTATACATAATTAAAATTCTCCCCCTCCCCCAGTAGAGGCATTTCTTCAATATTCAATTACTCACATCTTACAACTCCCTGCACATATGCCTCTGCAGTGACTGTTCCCAGGAGATTCAGTGTTGGAATGCACATGTCGACATTTCAAATATAAGGAACCGCAAGGTCAGTGTGTCCCAGGAGAAGGCCAGTTGCCAAGAGACCTTACAGGGCTGTATTTCCAGGGTGAATTCATCACAGCTGGAGTCTAAGACCTCAGCATTGCAGGTTCCAGTATTTGTTCTGGTTAATGCCTGGGGCTGATTATTCAGGAGGGCTGACTTGGACCAACTCACAAAAGACTAGAGCATATAAATTAGAAAGCCACTGTATTAATTTACAATGAAAAATATTACTGTTAACTGGACCAGACATTTGCATCAGTCTGACCAGTGAATTGCTGCCCTGCAGGCAAGCTACATAGAGAGCCACATTAACAGAAGGTTGCTTGGTGAGCAGGATGCTTGTTTCAAATGCTTCGTCGCGTCAGGCTCTAGTGGCAGCAGGCATCCATCTCCATCTACCTGCCAGAAAGAACAGACGTTCTGAGCAGCCCGACAATACCAGGATGTCCCTTCACTGAACTGGAGTGGGATGTGCCTCTATGACTTTCGTTTTTCTATGGAGTCAGGGCTAACCAATTTCTGCTTCAGTTGGTCATTTTCTTTCTTTAGATTTGTTAATTTTTACAAGAGAGCTTGCTGTGGTACAGAAGGCATTCTTTCTCTTTGGATAATGTGGCATGATCTTTGCTCATGTAATAGGTTAACTTTCAGACGGCATCTTCCTTGCTCATTTCTCCACATTTATGGGTGTTTCGTGTACCATACACAGAATGTGTTCTCTGCCCTGCGTCATGACAGCACCATCTGTCTCAAGCTATCTGTGGTTTTGTCATCATCCATGTAAATTCCAACTAAATGAACCTCCCATTCTCTACTAAAATCCAGGGCCTCTACTTCAGCTGTCATAACTGCCAATGTTATACATCACAATGTAGCACCATAGGTTAATAGCATCTTGAAATATATTTAAAACAAACTGGGGTCTTAATTAACTCATATGTAGTACAAAGACTTGATGCTTTAATAATAAGGTTAAAAAAAAAAAAACTTTGTGGAATGAATCAAATGACTTTTGGTACCCTCACATGTAAATAAGATCTTATCACACCTTTGACCCTCCCATGGCTTCACATCACATCTAGAATAAAATCAAATACTCCAGATATATCCAAAGAATACTTCCATGATCTTGCTTCTGGCTGCTTCTCTGACTTCACTTCCTCCAACTACTCTCCTAGATGCACAGTTCTCCAGATTACATGCTTTCCTAGAATGATGTGTAGGTACAGACTTTGCCATTTTACTATGTTTTATTATGCCCATATCAAAGAATACCAGGATAATGGTCAGAACTGCCCAGAAGTCCACCTGGAAGCCCACCCAACGGTGGGCATCCAAATCCTACTCATTGTCAAGCAGCTTCCTTGTGTTCTTACTTGACTCCACCTACACCATTTCTTTTGCATCTTGCTTCTTTTTTAACTTTCCTACCATTAAACTAATCTCCTTTATACCATCCTTCAGTTTTTATCATTTCTTCCCTGCATTTGTTCCCATAAATAGTAGTGAGATGGTAAAGAGACTTCAAATGGTCAACATGAAATTATTGTGTTTTTGTCTCACTGTTCTCCATCAGCTGATCTCTTACTCTTCCCTTCTTGTTGCCACTACTTTTATTGCCACTCTTTGATTTGTACTGTAGCTGAGAAACTGCATTTGCTCTCATCTGACTTTGGGAGGACTTGTAGTTTCCCATTAAGTTCACAATGTACATGGGTGGGACCAAAAAGCCTTCTTACCTTTTTAAAATCAATTCTCATTTTTGTACTTTTTCCATTATTTTCCATCTTTCTCTCAGTAATGTTAATGTGAGATAGTTAACTTGGAAGACTGAAACTTCCAGTTTTCATTTTACTTTTTCTTTCCTTCTCAATGCAAGTTAGGGACTTTGAAAGCTATTGATATATGCAAGTTATATGTCTGTGTGTGTGTTGTGAAAAACTAATTCAGTTTGTTATTATTGGGGAATTAATTCTAAGATACATTTCAACATAATCATTTGTGTGTTTTTTCTGATGGTGGGGGAGGAGAGGGATTTGTTGGTCTATTCAGAAAATTTCATAGATTCCTAACTCAGAACAACTTTATTCTTCAGATCTGTCTGTACTGAGTGGCATGACGTTTTGCTAGACAGCAGGCACTAAAAGATATACTCATCCTTCAGATTTACTCATCCCTAGAATATTCAAGCTATGCCACTGGGATGTCTTTAAGCAGGTTTACAGATGCTGCTTAGAGTAGTACACATCTTTAAATGCAAAAAAGGAGATGTTCAAGGCTTTTAAAGTGCCATGAATTGAGAGAGAAATGTGGACTCTGTTTTAAAGAATCATGTTTATAAATGTACTGGGACTTAAAAAGAGAGAAAATAATTCCCTTTACTCTGTTGTCCTTCATATTTTAAACTGTGCCTATTGGCTGTGTGTGTGTGTGTGTATGCACGTGTGTGTGTTTTATTTTTTAGATATGAACCCAGATACATGGGCTTGCGGCTTTTTATTATATGGTATTTGAGTAAACCGCTAGACTGCTCTGTGCTTTGTGACTGTAGCTTCTATCTGGACAGTCTTCACTGTCAGTGTTTGGTCTATCATGGGCTATACTTTTAGAAAAAGACACATTCTCTCTGAGATTTCTTTAAGCTAGTGCATTCTGTATTTTGCTGCTGCAGCTTCCCAAAATCTCATGAAGATGTGATATTATTGAAGTTGTGTTTTAATATGTCACTGTTTTAAAATGGCGTACTATTTTCATCCTTTGATCCTTTCCTTTCTGTAATCAGTATGCCATCCAGGTGTCATCCATTCTCAGTGTTTGTCCAGGTGAATAGTTGGGTTGCAGCAAGAATCACTTCTCTTTTGGTAGACTTTCCAGGACTTTGCTGCTGATGATCTTTATTGCTTTTCTGTGTGATGTCTGAGATGATCTGAGTTGGTCTTTCATATGCAGGAAGAAAATGATGAGCTATATTTTATGGTTTTAGAGATGACAGGAAAGCTTTCCTAGCTCTCAATAATTTTTATCCAAGTATTAATGTGCCTGAAATTCCGTTTCCAAAAGGATTTCTTTTCATGTGAACCTTGCCTGCTCTCCCCTTGTAAAGGGTTGAACATTAGTGCACGAATATGTTGGAATTAGTGATATTACCACATCATTTGGATGAATATGTGTCTGTTTTGGGATCCGGCAGGCACATTTAGCTATGGGGAACCACTTTCCTCTTATATATTTTAGGCAGAAAGTTTCCTCATTATGGTACGATTATTAAAAACAGGTAAGAATCCCATGAAAATAGCAGCAATACTTTGATAACATTCACCGTGTGTTTTTTGTTTGTTTTGTTTTGTTTTTTCCCTTTGCAGCAGATGAAGCACAGAGCACTAGTTGTGATGAGACAATAACAACTCATCAATTTCGCACATAGTGAAGTGGTCACAAGTACTGTTCCAGCCCTATCTGTTTATGTTTTCAGGTGGGGAGGGGAAGGGTAAAGCAGTTTAAATTTCAGCATTTTCCCTAAATATGTGGAATTCTGAGGCAATGAAGGCAGTTAGAGTGCACTCCTATTCTCATCATTGTCAAGAAGTAAAGTGTGCACACTGAGTCTGTATTGCTCACTCTGCTCTACCATTGACTATAACCTTGGCCAGTGTCCAGTGTAGGTAGCAAGATAATCAAAATAGGAGCTAATAGGTATTGGGATATTACTATATTCCAACATGTGTATTACATATAGTATGTCATGGTCTTCCCAATATCTTTATAAAATCAGCACTGTTGTTATCCAAATTTTACTTAGCTTAGAGAAGTAATTTGCCCAAAGTTTCATACTTAAAATTGGCAGATCAAGGACTTGAACTCAAGCCTGTCTAATTCCAAATCACATGTTTTCGAAGATCATATACTGTTCACTAAAAACAAACAAGCAATTCATGCACGCACACAGCATGCACACTGGGTGCACACATTCATACAAACTAGGTAAGGCCAGAAGATTTAGAACCAAGTCAAACTAAAACAACAGCAAAACCCAGAAAAAGCCAAAGGACTTTATAGGCAAAATTGACCCCAAAATATAGATAAATGAATAGATAGAAAAACAAACAATTGCATAAATAAATTTCCCTATTAAGGAAGAGCCGCTTCCAATAAAGAACTAAGAATTAAAAGTTTGAGTAGATCAGGGGTTCTTAACAAGGGGTCTGTGAGCTTGAATTGAAATTCAAAAAACCATTGTTCTTGTGAGGACATGTTGGTGAGGGTGTGATATATTTATTAAATAATCCACAATATAGTGTGGACTTAGTAAGGGGTCTGTGATTTTCACCTGACTGACAAAGGGGTCCATGGAATAAAAAAGGTGAAGAGCCCCTAGAGTAGAGCATGGTAATCGTAACTCAGTGCTTGGACTGGGGAATTGACGGATTCACAAGATAGCTCGAGAAACTGCTGAGAAATGAGCATTTGGTCTCATGTTTTTTTGTGTTTTTTTTTAAAGTTTTTGACATTCTGGGCTTAAGTCATTTCCTTTGAGCTAACTCACCATTTGGATCAGGCAAAGGTATTTAAGTCTTTTTAGTCTATCCTCCACCTAGCACCTAAGAATCTCATACTCTCTTAGAGCCATATCCTATTATCAAGTTCAATATTTTTCCTCAACTTCTCCTTACCACCCATCTACCCATCTGCTTGGTTTTCTGTTCATGCCTTCTATTAAAATACGTCTTCAAAATGGAATTAACATGTGCTCGCTCAATTATAGACAAATTACAAATACAGAACTGTTTCGTAAAGGAAATGAAAGCTTTCTATGAAGTTAATACTGCTAACAAACCAGTGCATGTCTTTCTAATACTTAACTGCATATTTTACCTAGCTGAGATCATACTGAAATATAATTTTGTTTTTTAAATTTCTTTCATGTTAACATGATAACAAAAACATTTTCCACCTTTTTAAATCGCTTTACAAACAGCATTTTGATGGCTGCATGGTGGTACATCTAGAAATACTATCGTTTTCTTAACATTTTCTCTATTGTTGAACACTGAGATATTAGATATAAATATTCTATGCTCAACTGACAATTACTTTTAGCACTGTGTGTGCATGTGTATTTGTGTGTGGGTTCTGTGTGTTTTGGTGGTAGGGTCTTGAGCTGATGGAAAATATGCTTTATTTCCCCCACCTCAATTTGGATAGGATTTTAAATAATCTTATCTCATCCCCTGGCCTTAATACTGATACCATGTTAGGGGTGAGGGAGGCGATGGAACTGAGGAGGAAAGGAGATTGAGGGGAAAAAGTATAAGAGAGGAGAAGAAGGAACTATGGAAAGAGTGAAGTAGAATAGAGGGAAGGTATGAGATTGGTGTAGCAGAAGATGAAATAATCTGTCCATCATGTCTTTATGACTTGCCAAGCTGGCCAGGATGGATTTAGGCCCTCAGAAGAAAGTGCTGGTTAACTACCCACATTATTGCTTTCTCCCAAGCTCAACTCAACTCTTTTGCAGCAGTATGCGAATTTGTATGTGACACATTCCCTCTTTTAATATGGGCAATTGTAGCATTTCAGAAAGCAGCCATGTTTCCAGAAAACCTTGTTATGTTATAAAACTCTGGAATTAGATTTCCTGCTGCCCTTTCACCTCCTCAATTGCCTGGTATTACCACAGCATCCTTGTGATGGAAGCCCTGAGTCCTTGGCCTCAAACCAGCCATGGTCTCCTGGGGCTGCACATAGCAGTACTCTGAAATTCCTACTTACTGGCTCCTTCAACAAGAATGATGCTGAAAGGCCTTCGCTTCTACTTTCAGCATTCATCATATTCCTTATAAATGAAACATGAATGTAATTCATATTTCTTCTATGGAGAAAAGTTTCAGAGGCTTCATTTATTCATTTAACAAATATTTATCAGGTCCTTTCTGCACTTAAAATACCATGGCAGGTGCTGTTGGGGATACATATGCACTAAAGGCACAGCTCCTGCCCTTAGGGACTAGTCTACCACCAAGTCCTGTTCATTTTACCTCTTCACTATTTCCACTCTGGCCATCTTTACTGCAACAGACTTAGTTCAAGCAATCATCAACTTCTTCCGGGTGTACTATATTTTAAGTATTTGATCCGAACATTCCTGTGCTTAAAAACATTCCTTGTCGAGCTAAAGACACAAATCCTTACTATGGTTTACAAGGCCCTAAATGATCTAGATCTGCTTATCTTTTATATGATATCTCTTGACCCCCAAAACTTTAACTCTCTTATATTTCTCTTAGTTCTTTTTATGTGCAATGATCTGTCTTGTTGCTATTTTGTGTGTGTGTGTGTGTGATATTTTTTCTGCTCCCTACATTTTCCCCACCTCACATTGCTAACCTTCTCGCCATTCACCTGCCAAATTTCTATTCATCATGTAAACCTTAAATTAGATATTACTTCAATCAGGAAGTTTTATCTGCCTGCTTATGTATTCCTTTCATTTCTACCACGTTTGATGCCCCTTCTTTGTGCCCCATGGCACTTGTTCATAACACTCAGCATACCTCATGGTTATTGTTTATTTACATTTGTCTTCACCAGGTTAAAAACTCCATGAGGCAGGTACTGTGTCTACCTTCATTTCTATTGTGTCCTAAACACATAATACAGTGCATAGCACCTCATATGCCCAGGAAATAATTGTTGTATTAAAAAGTACAGTAGCATCATTCAAGAGCCCTTACATACATCAATTATGCTTCATACACTATAGGCGTTCATATTTTACATGAAGGGTAAGAGAGATGTGATTAAGAGACAGGTTCCTAGAGAGTGTTATGGGAGTCAGTAATCAAAACACATCTCTGAATAGGAGAATCAGAGAAGCCTGCATGGAGGAGGAAGAAATTGAATTGTATCATGAAGAAAAGACAGAATTTATGGTGAGTCATTAAGGACAGCAACACATGAATGATTTGTGGTGTAAAAATGAGTAAATCACACTTAAATGCGACCAGAACTTTGACTAAGTGTATTAATTGTGTAGGCAAAATTATACTGACAAAGTACAGGTGAAAAGATTGGAAAGGAAGAGTGATGCAATGGAGGGACATGAATGCTGGACTCTAGAGCCTGAATATTCCTCTGTAGGCATCAAAGTTCAATTAACTTCAGTGACTTTTAAATAAGAGAGTGATTTATAATGAAAGCAATATTTTAGGATCATCTGAATTGCAGTGGTGAGGCGGTTGGGTTGTAGAGAGTGATGGAAAGTACAAAGCTCATGAGAGTGAGAATCTGAACTAATGTGGTAGGAGTAGAAGTTTTATAAAGAAATACGACATCACATTCAAACTTAATTGGAAGGTGAATTAAATGTATATTGGTGAGACAATATTTCTAAGATTTCAGGCATAATTTTCTGGAAGAATATAAAACTAGTGAATAGTTGACAAAAATTGGATATTACAGTAGAGACGGAGCTGGAATCAGGGTAATGCAAATTTTCTTTTGTATCCATAAAAATTTAAATAAATGTAATGTTTACTGAACGCTTTCTTTTTGATGGACACTTTGCCCTATTCTTTACAGATACCATTGTTATAATCCTTACTATAATATAGTATGATATTGTTCCCACATATCAATGAAAAAAATGGCAGCCTATAGAGGTTTAATAGCTTGTCCATGTTTACACATGAAGGATGTGACAGGGATGAGGTGCTTGTGGGGACTCTGTGAGTTCAGGGTCTGCACTCTAAAGTATTCCATTCACAGGAGAGAGTAAATAAGAGTTAAAGGAAGTGAGGGAAGGGCAAGACTGGAAATAAAAGAAAACGTGAACTTGCAGGTATGAACAAGAATCAGAAGAGAGTAAACTAGAAGGATTTTGACAGAATAGAGGAAAGAGAGTTTTTATACGGTCATCAGGTCCCTTATTCTCAGAACATCTTTCCTACCTGCCTTGAAAGCTGACACGGTTCACTCATGGGAAGCATGTGGAACCTGATACACAGGCAGGGGGATTTTCCAAGTTGGGAACTGGAAGCTCATTGCTAATCTGTTCAGGATCCCTCCGGCACCATCACCTCCTTACCTTCCCCTAATGTATGAGGATATGAAAAGTTGGTGAAAAATTTTCTAGAAAAATAAAGTGGTAACCGCAAAGCTGTGAATTCACATATAAAAGAATATCATAGCAGACATTTTATCAGCGGTCATCAGTGCAACCAGAGTGTGAGTGACTTGAAAGTACAGTTCAGAATTTCCTAGTCTGGGTGTGTCTGTTAATTCATTGATGAAACTATGTAAAAGTCCCTGCCACAGTGAAAACTACAGAAGGAAGGGGAGAGCAACCTTTCTAGGCCCTAGTGACTTAATAACATGAAAAGCAGATTTAACCTGTAGTCAGTAAATCTCCCTGGCTAAAAGGACAAGCACCAACTGAATTTCTTGCTTGACAGCGGCATGCAGCAGAAATCTTTAATATGTGTGGGGTCATTTCTGAGTAACCCTCCCCTTCTTTGACGTGCCACTATTGGATGCCAGTGATCCATGTTGCTACCACACTGCATAAGGGCTGACCCAGACTGGTTTTTAATTAAGTCCCCCTAAAGGATGGTCAAATCGACCTGTCTTTGCTGGAAGAGTAGTTGTGATCCAGTGTCCTGAGAATACATGCTACCCCCATGGCCTTCCTCTCTCCCCAGAGGCTGTCTCATTGCCCCACTGATCAATGTCTCTCTTTCCCTGGCTTCTGAGCAGGAGCATGACAAAGACAGAGAGAATGAAAACCCAATGCGGTTTCCATAGCAACGCTTTTAGAAAGGAAAGAAAGAAATGAAAGAGGAAAAAGGAGGGAACTCTACTATGATTTGCGTTCTGGACATCAGTGAATGAACTGCCTGTTCCAGTCAGTGATAGGTTTTAGTTTTTAGGCCAAAGATTTATGTAAGAGCAGTAGAGACCATATCAACACTCCTTCAATCCCGGTTTCTTCCAGTAGGGGGTGGTAAGAAGAATAGCATGAGGCCTAGAAGAGGAAACAGACGGCCCCACATGTGTACTTTCTTGCTCTGTCGGTCACACTATAAAATGATACAGTCTACGACTGTTTATTCTGGTATCCTGATACTTTCACTAACTTTGGGGAAGAAAGCATATAAAATGTTTATCTAGTTTCAAAGAGCTTATTATCATAAAGGGTAAACAAATATTGAATAAATTTCCCAAGCAAAGCAATGCACAGCAAACCAATAAAATGCAAACTGAAAGCAAACATTTTGAGTGGATATAGATTGAAGAACTCATCAGCTCTGAGTGATGTTAATTTGGGAAACCTTCAAGTAAAGAAAGCATGGTCTTGTAAAAGGGGGGAAACATAAATCTAAATCAACAGCAACAAAACAGAGTTTTTTTTTCCTGGTTGGGGTACGGCAGATCAAAACATATATAAGCTTGCAGGTGAAATAGGTAAAGAATGCCCAAGATATCAGGAATAAGTTGACACCATAATTGAATTTCTATGAAAGATAAGAAGTGTTTGGTAAGATAGCCAGGGTAGGTGAGTTAGTGAAGAGCAGAGAGATTTATATTTAGTTTGAAAGGCCATAGGTAGTTCTAAGATTTTCTTGAGCCACCCAGGGATTTTAAGAAGAAAATGCTTGACAAAAATTATGTGTAGTTGTAAACAGGATAAATTTTTTAGCTAGAGGATAGATGATACTAAAGACAGAGAGAAGAACCCAAAGTGAGTTGTACATGCTTTTTGTGGTAAAGGTGAATATAGTAATTCTATTTCTAGTCTTAGTAATTCTAATTAAGGCAAGATAGAAATTAATTCAATATCTACTATTGGCCATGCTTTCTATATAGTAGTAACACCTGCCACCATTTGTTAACAGCTCATGACGTACCAGGCAATGCATTAATGTATTTCATGTATTGTCACATGTATAATCCTCATGATAGCCCTAAGGGGTAGGATTTGTTATCATCTTCATTTTATAGCTGGAAAGCTGAAAGTCAAGGAGGTTAAAGGCACATAGCTGATGCACATTTAAAAGGCAGGCAGTTGAACCAGACTCCAAAGCTCATGATCCTTCCATTGTAGTATAACGTGTGTTATTCATCCGTGCAAAAGGATGTAACAGATGAAACTAAGAGGGATTCCCATGGCTTGCCATTAAATTGACAGAGAGAGTGAAGGAGAAAGCCCCAAAGAACAAGGACAATGGCAATGCCATCAGGAGGGGCAGGGCTATTTTCAGGAGATGACTTCAGGATGTCCTTTTCGGTTTAGTTTTCATTGATTACCTTTTCATCAGTAGTAGCAGGGTTAGCCCTGTGCACCTATTGATAAACTGTCTATAATTTGGAAAATTTCAGATACTGTGTGGAGATAGGGAGCACCTGAGTTAATGCACTTTCTGGGCATGGTAATTTACCCCCTTGGAGGGGGAAGAATTGAGCCTGCAAAGGGAACCACCAGCCTTGAACAAAATGTCCTTTTAACTCTCTATAATCTATAATCCTCATCTTGCAAAGTTGAAACTTTTTGGTTTAGGTTTTAATAGAACTTCCATCTCTAAGTGTTCAATTCTAAACTCTTAATATATGTGTCTACAATTCATCCAAGTCTTTATATAAAGAAATTTGAAGTAAGTAAGCATTTCTTGTTCCTTTGTATAGTTTCTTTAATTCTTCGTCAAAAATGATAACCCTAGTGTCTATTAGCAGGCCTTCTGCTTCTCTACCTAATTTTCATGGTGGATACTTTATAGTACAAAATGTCCTTAGATGGGTAAGAAAGGCAAGATGGTGACCATCTTCCTGTCAACAACAGGGCATTGTGGGTTTGGGTTTAGTTTAATTCTAAACCAGAGATAAGGGGGATTAACACTAACATGCGGCAATGCTGACAGCGCTGATCATTGGCAGATCTTCTGCCCCTTGAAGCATAACAGAAGTCTATTAACAGTGTTTAGAATGTGGATTCTGCAGACAGAGCCCTACATTCCAGTTCTGGCTCCACCACACTTCTTAGTTCTGGGAACTTGGGCAATTTACGTAACATACCCCAGTCTTCGTTTCCTCCTCTGAAAAATGAGTATAATAACAACACTTATTTAAACAATAACTGTGATAAAAATATTGCATACAAAGTGTTTAAAACTGAATAACTATGTGCTCAATCATGGTTGGAGACTGTTATTATTAAGAGCAAAAATGGCTAGATGGAAATTCTACCTACGAGAGCAGGAGAGGGAAAGTGCTCTATGGTTTGAGAACCACGGTGCCAACTTCAAAATCAGGAGATAGGAGGAGGGTTTAGTGCAACACTGGAGAATGGATTTCCTTGGGTATACAGTACTGCACAGCCCAAGTATGCAATATGCCAGGGAGCAGTGGGGAACCAGCAGGCAGAGGAGTGTGTGTGTAGAAGGACCACGTGCATGCACACATGTACACATTCTTTCATCCAATGCTAACACTTGCACAGAGAGACATTTCTTCTCTTTCTTCTTTGCTCAGTATTGAAACCAAGTAAAAAACAAAATATCAAGTGGAGATGTAGCAGGCTTTACTACACCTTCATGGACACACATACACTGAACAGAGATTTCCTCATCAGAAGCAAAACTGACAACAGCAACTATGATTAGAATAATGCCCCATTTAGTTATAAGGGATAATTGACAGCCTGACTTAGGATCCAGTCCATCATTTCACCTGTCAGTTACTCTGGCAGTTTTACAGAATATATCTTTGACAAATAATTTCTCTAATTACTCTGGTTCCTGTGAAACCACAACCCCGTTTAGACTTGTTTAAATACTACAATGTCTAGATAGAAAGGAATCATCCTTTTGTCAATCACCCTTTTGTCTAGGAACAGAGACCCGGAAGAGCTATTATTTTAGAGGTAAGCAGTGGGCCATTCTAGATTGATGAAGCATCTCAAATAAAAGCCAGTTTTCAGTGACTTCAAGCTGTCCAGGTATCTAACTTTTTTTCTAATTTACAATCTATGACTATTTCTCCCTTCTGAATTTTTATTCCTATACTCTTTAAATTTGGAATTAGCGTGTCCCTATGGTATGCCATTCTTTAGTTATTCAAGCTAGAAACCTCCTACTGAGTTTCAATTCATCTTTCATGTGGACTGTAGGGTTGATACACTATCCAATATGTTCCCATCAGTAGCTTCTAAATAATAAATTAAATGCTAATATTGCTTTTTTTCTTATCAATTGTTCTCAAGTGTTAAATCAATCACAGATTAATTGAAACTTCCTCATCATTTTCCCTTTTCTCTCCATAAATTAGCTTTTACTTTCATTTTCTCTCATGGACCTTTTTCCCCCTTCTCTTCAGGCATTCTCAGAGGGCATCTAAAGTTCTTTGGTTCTGTAGTTTTGAAGTGTGCAATTTGGAAGGAATGTGGGTCTGGAGGGAATTAAATTAACTAGACACACTCTGATTTTTGATTAAATTGCTTCTTTCAAAGATATTATAGAACATTCCAGGTATTCATTTTTAAAATTTTCTTCGAAAAAAAAAAGGAAAAGGCGCTAAAGTTTCAGATATTTTTGGTTCCTTTTTGCTTCAAAAGACATTTATCACACTTTTAGTACAAAGTTCCAAACATTAAGAAATTGCATTTATTGAATTTAATTTGGTGAAATGAGAGACAGGAAACAGAGAAAGTAGAGACAATCACAAAATGAAGAGAATGTAGCAAACCAGCATAGTAAAGTATGGGTATCTATATCCTAAAGCAAAGTGTAAAAATTCCAAATGGTTGAGAATGTAGACAGTGGTCAGAAACCAGAAGAAGGATGTGCAGAAAAGACAAAGAGCACAATACCGGGGGGTGGGGGATTCTGAGTATAAAGCCACAAGACAAAGCAAAACAAGTTTTGTGCAGTTTGAGTAGAAAAATCTAAAGGGGCCCATAGTGAATAGGCCACCAAACAGATTTTTTTTTTACCCTCTTTGGTCTGGTAAAGAGCAAATATGACATTGCTAGTAATGAATGAGAGCAGCCCTTTTGAAATAGTCAATGTGACTCAGGCCTTGGCTGAACTAATGTATCCAGTTCTGGGATTCTTAACTAGAAGCTGTGCTTCACAAAACACCTCAATAATAATGGGAAAACAGAAGTAATCAAACAGTGACTTTGCACTGCACAATTTTATAGGTTTTGACAAAATGTATAATGACCTCTATCGTTCATTGAAATGTCATGCAGGACAATTTCAATGTCCCCAAAATGCCCCATGTTACACCTATACTTCTTTCTTCCTCCTCTCAGTGCCAACTACATGTATATCAATGATACAAGTTCTTCCATTGCTAGAATAATCATGTCTACTTTAGTCCATAGTTGCTTCTCCCCATATGTTTGTTCATTCCTCAATATTGAGGATTTGGGGATGGTGATGCCTATTCTGTTTCTGATTGAGAGGGGGCTTAGAACCCATGGGGGCAGATGGAAGGAACTGTCTTGCTTGCAGTTGTGGAAACTCTCTGTTTTTTGGGATAGGCGTTGTCCATCATCATCCTTTTGTTTGTTTGTCCTTTGTGAGTCCAATGAACTGGAGAGTAGGTGTTGGCTGCAACTCTGCTGAGATTCAGGGCTCAACAGGCATATGAACAGACTGAAAATTTAAGTCTCTGGGACATATATTTAAGAAGTATAGTGCTAATTATAGGTTCAAATAAAAGAGGCAGAACAGCCATGTGTAGGGAAATTATAAATGAGTCTAACTGTTGCATTAGGGAGCATATATTCCAAAGTAAGTCCCACTGACAGGGTGCCGAATTCCTGAGATTGTCTGCCCTGCCTATGGTGTCTAGATGTGCTTCAATATGTGCTCATAAATTGTAACTAATGTACCACACTAATGAAAGATGTTAATGAAGGAAAGTAGGGGAGTGGGAGGGGGTAGGGTATATGGGAATCCCCTATATTTTCCATGTAACATTTATGTAATCTAAAGCTTCTTTAAAAAAAAAAACAATATTAAAAAATAAAGAAGTTGCCACTAACTTAAAAAATAAAATAAAACAGTGACTGTGGAACATTCCCACATTTGACTGTGTTAAAGGCATATCATTTGGATGACTAGTTTAAGTTTTCAATTATTCCCACCTGTTTTAGTTTGTGTGCTTCCAGTAGGCACCTCAAGAAGGTATGGTGCATTCAGAGAACTAACACAATGGTGTTTTAGTTTCCTAGCTGCTAAAACAAATACTCTATGCTGGGTTGGCTTAAACAATAGGAATTTATTGGCTCATGGTTTTGAGGGTAGGAGAAGTCCAAAGTCGAGGCATCGACAAAATGATGCTTTCTTCCAGAAGATGGTGGCATTTGGGGCCAGGTGCCAGCAATCCTTGGTCGTTGGCTTTTCTGTCACGTGACAATACACATGGCAGAGTGTTCTCTTTTCTCTTCTTGGTTCTGTTGAATTCCAGCTTCTTGCTGCTCCCTGTAGCTTCTCTCTGTTTGAGTTTTACTTCTGCTTTTAAAGGACTTCTTATAAAGTAATGTGGCTAAAGCCTAACTTCATTCAGTTGAGACACACCTTAACTGAAATAACATCTTGAAGAGAGCTTATTTACAATGAGTCCTTGCTGACCAGAAAGCAGACAAAGACCAAAAACATGTCCAGATCGGGTACACAATTTAATCTACCACTGGTGGTTACAGTTTGGAAAATGCCAAATTGTTCTGTCTAAAACAAACATGAACTTGCCATTCTCTTCTTAATAAACTTCAGAAGATTCCAATTGCTTTAGTGGAAAATCTAAGCTCCTAAAAATGATTTGGAAAGGCCTTCTTTATTGGGTCTTACTTGGCTCATTAATTTCATCTCTTTCATACCCTTTTCCTTCAAAATTACTGAATAAAATGGATTTTTAACATTATGTAGTCTACCATGTTTTGAAGCCATTTGACATGCTGCTCCTTCTGTTAGAAAACTCCATCCATACTTTATTCATTAGCCACCACCTTTTTGTAATTCAATATTTGTCTCAAGGCAAATTATCTTGTAATTCAAGATATGACTTCCAGAAAATCTTACCAAGTTCGGTTGGAGGGTCTCTTCTTAGTCTTTGTACTTACTGCACCATAGCATGAATGCCTCTTTACTTGTCCATCATTCCTATTAAACTTTAAGTAGCTTTAGATAGATGCCATGTGGTCTGATCCATTTGCTCCCCGTTCCTTAGCAAAGTGCCTGTCATGGAAGGATGCACATTCATTGTTGGTTGAATGAAATGGCAAAGGAATTGGGATAATTCCATTAGAAAGGAAGACTGAAGAGATAAATAATTGCACTCAGTAAAAGGAGAAACATAAACAGACAGTATTCACAAGTTCCATATCTGATCAGTAGATGGAGATGACCCTTATCTTATAAAATTAAAATGTGAGCACTTTCCTAAAAAGGGTAAGCTACCCCATGATATTTTTATCATGCCTCTGTTTTATGTCTCTTCAATCTTCTTATATGGTTTAATACAGAGATTACAGTTTTATCTTTTATCTTATGTCCTTCGTTGTGTACTAGTGGTGTGTGTGTATGTGTATATAAGTGTTTGTGTGTAAGTGTGTGATTTTCCACACACAAGTCCGAGACTTGCTATATTTATTTTTTTTAATTTCCTAAAGGGCCTGATTGAGTACCATGCACGTAGTAGGCATTGACATATTTATAATTAATGATATATATATATTTTTTTTATTAATGATATATTTTTAATGAAATCCCTAGGAAGAGATGCTCTGTGAAACTGTTAAAATTAAAAACTAAATGATGTCAAATCTATAATCTATTCTTTGAACACTGATCATAATATTTCTTTAATATATAAAGTGACTGACATTGTAAAGGATGAGGGTATAACCTCACATTTTCTTTTATCTGTCAGAGGAATTAAATGTTCTTCAACAAAAGTCCATAGCTGTAGAGAAGTCTACCTCCAGTTGTGGGCATCCACACCAATGAATTCAAATGCCTATTTTTTTTTTAATGTGAATGCTTGATATCAATTAGAACAACTAGACTCATTAAATGTTTCATTTTTAATTCCAAATGTGGTGGTATTTTTTTAAAACATGAAGATAGGACCTAAGAATACTTTGTTCTTAAATTTCCATCTAATTGAATAGTAGAAGAGTGATTCACAAAAGATAGTTCTTAGAGCAGAAGTATCTCCTTTACCTGTCAACTTGTTTGACATGCAAATTCTCAGGCCACCTCAGACCTATCTAATTAGAAACTCTGGGGGCATAACCCAGAAATCCATTAGCCCTCCACGTTATTCCAAAGCTCGATAAATTTTAAGATCACTGAAATAAACCTTTCAGGTATTAGTGAAGAAGTTCAGAGGTCACCATGGCAGGACTGGGGACCCAAGGTTTTCTAGCCTTGAGCAGTCCCTGTGATATGGGCTGTCTTCAACATTGCTAGCATATTTTCATGCTCCCTCTCAAGTGCTAATTCTTGACTTAATCCAATTTTAAGAAAGCAAAATCCACATTCTCATACCAGTGGAAAACATCAAGAACTGTTTGTTATGAGTTTATCAAAAGGCCAAATCTTGTCTGACCCCATTGCTTGTCAAGTGTTAGAATAACCAGGAATAGAAGCATGTACATTGAGTTGTCTACCAAGGTGAGGATGATAATAAATGCGTTTTCCTTCTTCCATGAGGTATTACTTCATACACAATAATAAAACAACTGGATATTTAGAAAATGTACATGTTTGGGCATGATACCTACTGATAATTAGAATGAATTCTTCAGTTTTGTGTAGATATTGCTGTCAGGGCAATGGATACATGGTTTTTTTAAAAAAGGCAAAAATCTGTAAAATTGTTTTCTTTTCCCATTGCATCATCTTCCTTACACTGTTTTGTTCCTGTCTCCATCTCTCTGATGATGTCTTATATAGCAAGGCAAGCTTATTAGATTTCTAAAGGTATGTTTGGGAATCGTCTTAATGTGAAAGGTCCACTCACATCTTTTGAAAGCTTTCAAAAAATTGACTGCTCATACTTAAAGTATGATTTCAGTATTGGGTCTGGAGTCTTGTAACAGTGCTTACTGTTAGTTTTGAATACCCCTGATTGGAGTGGTCAATGACAAAAGTCACTTAAGAAACCACACATCATTTGATGATAGTGTAATTTTGGTGAACAATTTTGATGGTTAATTTCTCTCCTTTTTATTTAAATATCTGTAGAATAAAATACGACTCCTTTGAATAAAATCATATGGAAAATAATATCAACTCTCTACCTCAAAGAGCAAAAGCAAAAGAAAATTTTTGATACATATACAGATTCTTATACACATCACACATGATAAAGAGGAAATGAAAAGTTGTAGCTCCATTTTCTTTTATCTCTAAGAAGCTATAAAATTACATATGTGGCTCAGGTCATCTCATAAAAAAAAATAATATGCAACATATAAAATATAGAGATGTTTAATAGGGTTGTAAAATCTGGGCTACCTACTTATTTTCTAGTAGCAAATTTATTCATTATTGTTGCTATTAATAATAGTATTTTCATTATGAATTTTTGCATATATTAAAGACCCACTATTTGCATTATCCACAAAATATAATTTTCCCTCTGGGATTTAATTGTGGCTTTTGAAGAGGGAAGTGAAACCATTATGAAATGCTGAAAGATTCATACCTTTGTGCTCCTGGTTCTAACATTCATTAATATTCTTTATGAGGAGTTTACTTTGCATAGGAGAGGAGGGGGTTAACTAGAAGACTCCAGTTTATATGATAGGAACAATGTGTGAACATGTGGTGTGCATCGAGATACACTGACATATAGATCAGTAGCCAGGTTGAGAAGAAGAAAAAGCTCTCCCTTGAGGAAGAGAACATAACATCTCCATTTTCCCTTGTCCAGAAGTGGGGAATCCACCAATGGAGGGCTGCCTATCCATGTAACTCAGGAGGTCACTAGTGTTATATTTGAGGAAAGATCCGGAGTCTCAGGAAAACTGTGTCAAAACAGGAGGTTTATTCTTGTTCCATTATTTGTGACTGTATTTATTTGTTGGCACAGAGTGCATTTAGCTTTAATCTTGGACTTGTGTAGCAGTGTCTTCTGCTTGGTTTCTCTCAGCTGAGCACAAGCTGTTAAGGAAAGAGCAACAGACAATTCCTACTGAAGCAAGGCACTTTAAGTTCTCCATGTATCATTGTGAGAATTTCATAGTATTAAGAAGTAACTTTAGTAGCGGTTGTGAACTAGTTATTAACAGAGGTAGGTGAACTGGGTCAATCAAAGGAGGCACATACGTTAACTTCTACAGACAGCACAATCTGGATCAAATTTCAAATTATGTTTTTTCTTAAATAATTAAAGAATTTCCTATTATGTCACTTAAAGAGAGCTCATGAACTAACTAGATGAAGAACCACTAGGATTGGAACAAGAGATAGTAAGAAAGAGAATTCAGGAAGGAGCTGTCTTTCACAGGATCATAAACTGATGTCCTGATGTAGTACCCTTGACACCTTTCTGAGTCAGAACTGAACCACTGCCCCATTCCAGTAATAACCTGGGGATAAAATAAAGCATCCTCCAAGGAGGCATTTAGTGGTGAGCTATGGCTGAGAGGCTTCAAGGACATTTATCTCCATAGTAGCAACATTTGACTCTTTGTGGTTTCCACAAATCTCTGTAAAAAGGCATTGATCGCCACTGTCAGTTTGATTAGAGGAATCACTGATGCATCAACATGTATATGATTTAAAAAAAAAAAAACTCACACACTTGACATGTGCCATGGTTTCACTCTTCTGGTAAAATAGAAATTTTACTTTTTAAAGAAGTATTTTCTATTTTTTATCTTTAACTTACATAGTTTTGCCTTGTATTTATAATAGCTTAGTCTAAGGACCAAGAAAGTGATACTTGCTCTATGACCTTAAACAATTCACAATACTTCTCTACTTCTCTAGTCCTTATCATCCATGTCTTTAAATGAGACTGTCGTGTCTCTATTATGTTCCCCACTTCCACAATGTCGGGATTCTGTGATACAGGCATTGTTCCACATAGCTCTTCCAGTGTGTGTTTCAGGGTTTATCTTAAAGAGTCAAGTGTCAGTAGAGTGGTCATCAGTATTTCTGTTCACCAACACTTGTTGAACACCTATTGTATTATATTTGGAGCAGGTCGTCCCTCTTGGGAAAAGAGATGCAGAATACAAAATTGTATAAGACATAGTCTCTGATCTCTATGGCTAAAAAGGGTCTGATGCAATGCAAGGAAGACACAGAGACTATTATCATATACACCAGGGTTTTTCAACTTTGCACTTCGAAAATTTTGTGACAGATGAGTAATTCTTTCTTGTGGAGGACTTCCTCTGCATTGTAGGATGTTTAGCAACATCTGTACCCATCAGATGCTGGTAGTATGACCCCAGTTGTGACAACCAATAATGTTTCCAAATATTGCCAAATTATCCCCAGGGAGGAAAATCACCCTGATTGAGAACCAATATTATAGAGGAGGGCAATAACTGCTATGGAACTTTCAGAGGAACCACAATGGGGAGTATTTGACCTGTGGAGTAAGGTAAGGTAGAAATACAGCTTGCAGTTATATTTTGCAAGACCCTGAAAGCCAGACTAAGAAATTTAGATTTGATCCTCTTGCCATTAGGGAGCACTCAAGGTTTTGAGAAGATGAATGTTGTAGGGACTTATTTAGGATATTGGCTGAGCATGGTCTTTGGAGTAGGACAAAACTGGATTCGAGTCCTGAACCAAAAATTTGGCTCTGTTTTTCACCTTGGGCAGATAATCTAAAAGTACCTGCTTCAAAGAGTTACTATGATGATTAAATGTATTATGTAAAGTCCTTAATTCTTTGCCCATCATAGAAGGTGTAGCAGTTTGATATTATTGATGAATTCCAGAAAGAAATATTGGTTTATGTTTTTAAACTGGTCTTTTCCTTGGGTCATGATTAACTTATGATTAGGGCTTTGATTGGGCCACATCAGTGGGACATTGAGTCCCCGCCCCCTTAGTGGGCAGGGACACACAGAAAAAATGACATGGCAGAAGAGTTAGTTGGAGTTTTAATGCTGGAGCCCTGAGAAGAAAGCACACGAAGGAGCAGAGTCGCTGAGCCCGGAGAGAATTGAGCCCAGAGGGAATCAAGCCCAGGGGAGAGAGACAGAGACAGTCACCTGATAGTCTACAGCTGGCCTTGTGGAGACAGCAGGGCAGCTGAGTCTGAAAAGAAACAAGCCCCAGGAAGAGAGGAACTCAGGGAGCCCGAACTCTTGGTGGAAGTCAGCAACCATCTTGCTCCAACATGTGGCAACAGACTTTGGTGAAGGAAGTAACTTATGCTTTATGGCCTGGTAACTGTAAGCTTCTACCCCAAATAAACACCCTTTATAAAAGCCAAAAGATTTCTGGTATTTTGCATCAGCACCCCTTTGGCTGACTGATAGAGAAGGCATAGGCTATGATTATTTGGTTGAGGAATGTGTTTACCACTGAGTCTTAATATACTAAAGTTAGCCTGTGAGTTGTGAATTTTGTTGCAAGTAACTTATTATTCATTATGAAATGTTAACATATGTTAATTATTTATTTTTATAGTTATTAGAGAGGATTCAACCATATTTCTAGTAAAGATGTTCTACCTTACTTACATGCTGTCTTGAGTATTAGAAAAAAAGGTGGCTTTCAAGCCAGCATATGAAAATTGAGCTTAGACCTGCATGTGTTCATGAAGGTTTATCATAAGCATTTGTCAAACTTAACAAGTGTCAGGGTCATCAAGGAAAAAGGGCTGGTAACCACTGTTTAAGGGATTGCTCAGGCCAGGATTAAAACATGTACTTGACTAAGTCAAAGGATTTTCAGTGCCATGATTTGGTTGGGATATGGAAGTCAGCTAGCTATGTGGTCTGCATGCTGCTGGGCTGAGAGAAGTGCTTGGAGCATGCAAGTATCTGACTCTAGGCCAATGCTTGGGCACCCGTCACAAGAGGAAGGGTAAGACTTGCAACTGGAACCTGGAGATCTAGAATATAAATATAAACTGGTAATAGAAATCTAGTGTTTTGCATTTTTCAACAGACTTTAGTAGCTGTACAAATCATTTTCTCAATTAGCACTGCCTTGATGCAGGTAATTGTAGAGATTAAAACCCTGAGTTTCCAGTTTTGAACCTACTACCACTACAATTTCAGTGTATTCAAGTCATGAAATAAATGGCCATGTTAGAGCCAAATTAAGGCACGTTTATATAATGCTTAATATCGATGGCAGCCAATTCCCCAAGGCTAGCATCTCTTCCAAGCATTGAATGTTTTATTCTTGTGGGGAAAATATTTTGCTACATGACCTGTTAAGTTTGAGCCTTTTTGCAGGGCTCACTTCTTTATGGTGCTGCTTCAAGTGGAGTCTTGCATTGGTGCCGAACTCTGCAACACACACATGTGACTTTTGCTAATAGGTGGCAACTCCAGCTGTGGCTACTTAACCATTCCTGGAAGAGGCCTGGTTGAGGAGAAAGGTGGTAAATGTCACAATAGAAGATTACTTGCGTATATTCCATGTGATACTACATCCCATGGGACTTGGGAATATGTTTGTGGTTTTATAAAGCATATTGTAAATATCAGGCCTGGCTTTGCCTGCAACCCTGCCAAATGCAGGGCTAATGCTATTTGTCATATTCAGACATTGCCTTTTAAAAACATCCGTGTTCAGGCTGCTACTAAGGTTTGATGTGTTTGATAGCACTGAGGTAATTATTGCCCTTTTAGCAGGAGGATCAAGAGACAGAGACAACAGGGGAAAGGAGGAAAGGAAGTGGGTGATTGGATGGAGCAAAAACATGTCACTCAGGGAAATGGGAAAATAATACTTTTATTTCTTGATTAATGAAAGTAATTAGATAGATGCTCTTATTTCTTCCAAGACTCTCATCTACTGAACTATGTTTTTCATAGAAACATTGGGAGTAAGAGAAGAGAACCTCACTGAAAGAAGAAAACCTCAGAACTTGCCGGGGAGGGGCTAGGTTCCTCAGTGTTAATGAGGATTTCTGAAATTCTTACTGGGAGGGGGAAGAATGAAATGAAGGGGCAGGGGTATATAATGATATAGTAAGAAGGAGCAATAGTACCAATTCAGTCTTGTCCAATTATTAGCACACTGTATAATTTCACAGTTATTGTCTCTGCCAGTTGACCTCAGATTTGAGCCAAGAATCAGCATCTATCCTATTTCAGTTTCCTCAGTGAACCATTGTTTCTAAACACCGACACCTCTTGTTGCAAAGCCTACATAATTGGCTTGTCTTACTGACTTTCTGGCTCTGGTTACAGTTGTCCATAGCTCACCATTCTCAGTCTGAATGGAATCAGTAGCTATTCTTGCTTGTAGTGGACAGAAGTTCAGAACATGAAACTCCACTTGAAAGAGGGGCTATGATGCATTACCATCCATCTGGCCACTGCAGGGACCAGTCAGTGGCTGCAGTCCATTAAATAACTGGCTTATTTTGGATAATACTCCTTCCACCTCATGCCCGGGAGGCTTAATTCTGTTATTGACTTTGCCTTTTCTCTTTTTGTGACAATACAACATGGAGCTTCTCTTCAGGGCTGGTAGTTTAAATCCCTGGTGGAGGTAAGGAGGGAGTGATGTGATATGACAGTGCTGCTGAGGGGAAATGAGGCTTAATCTTCAGTTGCTTGAGTGGTGAGCACATGTATTCTGAGCTAAAGCAGAATATGAAGAGCCTATGCTTGGAACTAAATTACGCCATTGGTATTGCAATCCTACTTCTCAGACCCAGAAAGCAAGGATTGATGGACTTGTCACATGCAGTGTCCTCTTTCTCTCTCTCTTCTTCTTCTTCTCCATTTTACCTGCCTTATTTTAGTCCTCTGTGTTTCTTTGCTCTTGGCCTCCATTTCTTCTTTTCTATCTTTTGTTTTCATATTTACTTTACAGTTTTGAAGGCAAAATTGTGTTATCAATAGGAAAGACACAAATACTTCTGAGGATCAACCACATTATGAGTAAGAAATAAATGCTTGCTTTTCTGTGATGGTCTTTGTTTATCTTGATTACAAGCTAGTTATCCTATCCATTAATTTATTCTTTTATTTATTATTCTGAATAATTCTTTATTGACCATTTGCTGTGTAACAGGTAGTAAGTTGAGAAAGAAAATCTTCTTTCCTTAAAGCACTTACAAATAGTTACATGGCAATGAAGGTCTTATTTTTCTGAGTGCTAAGAGACTCCAATAGAAGAAATTGCTAATAGGTCAGGACAGGAAATATTGGGGCAAGTTCATAAAGAAGTAATGATTGAGATAAAACTCAGTGGATTACTAGGTAGAGGGACCCATTCCAGTCAGAGGCATATACAAATGCATAGAAGCATAAAAGAGGCTTGCACTCTGGCATTTGGTGGGGAAAGTAATTTAATTTGGTGTGACTTGAACACAAGATCAAACTGGAGTGTTTGGAGATGGGATTAGATAGGCCCTTTGGCAGGGACTTTCTGTTAACTTTCTTTTAGAAAATTAACGTTGGTGAAAATGTGTCACTTGAATTGTAAAGAGGAAGAAAGTAAAAGCATGGGGATCTGCAATTGCAAAAATAGAACAATATAAATCCAATGTAGGATTAATAGATATATGTAGGCAATTTTAAGAAAGCATGTGGAATTTAGCCTTGGATTTGGTATTAGAAAATATTTTTTGGAGAAGGAGCTTTTGAGCAGAAATATAAAGGATCCTGGATGAAGATATGTGTTAATGGGAGGAGAGGAAGCTTTTTTGATAAGATAGCACAGAGGTGAGATCTAGATAGCTAGATAGGTTAGGACAGAGGCAAGAAAGTGAGAGCACAATGCAGTTGGTTTTGCTGAAATATAAGGTAAGAGGTAGGAGAAATGAGACTAAAGAAGTAGGTAGGACCAGATAATGAAGGTCTTACATTCCATGATCATTTAGGCTTTGCCTTTTAGGTGATTGGAAGACACTGAAAGGTTTCTGCCAAGAAAGTGACACCAGGGGATCTGCTTTTTAAAGATCTCACTCTTGCAGGTTTAGATGGCTAGATTAGAAGCAAAGAATGAATAGGAGGTCTTTGGAATAGCCTGGCAAGAGGCAAGGAAAGTATATTCTGGGAGAGAAATAATGTGGTAGAGTCAAGAAATAGTTACCAACTCAAATCAAGTATATGATTATACATTCAGATGAAAGCTGCTGTCTTGAAATTTGTTTTTTTTTTTTTGAAGCAGACCATGAGATAAGAATTCAAATGGAAGTAGTTGATTTGGAAGGAAGGAAAATGGGGAAGTGACAGAGGGAAGGAAGAAAGCCAGTGAAATGCACATTGTCAATCAAATTACCACTGTGAGCAACTGGATCTTAACCTGCTGAAGAATTTTGGAAAGCATTAAAGAACATATGCCTTAATATTATCCCACCCAAGGGAATTTGAGGTGAGATAATTATAAACCAACTCTGATCAGTCAGTGCTCAAAGGCAGGGGATGTTAATTCCCTGGCACTTCTGGGATGCTATGTATAGAATTGCAGATGCTGGCAGTAGGAAATCAGTAGAAGTAGTAAGATCCTAAGGAATAAGGGAAGAACAACAATGGATTCTGCCAGTCTTGGTAAAAAAAAAAAAAATGGGATCACTCCAAGATTCTTGTCTTGGGTCAGTG
>JAQZBX010014000.1:0-39121 GCA_029593785.1 Cabassous unicinctus | reverse complement strand
TACAGGTCAAATAAAATTGCCCTTCCATATAACTCCTTCTAATAGGTTTACTCTTGTCCTTTACACTCATTATCTTTCATCCCTGGATATGGTTAAACAATGCAAATTCTTACTTTTGGTTACATGTGACATCAATTCTAAAGAGGACCCCCACTGTTCTAAGTCACTGTTATATCATTTTTTAGCATTTTCTTTTTTAAATTATTATTTTTAACATACTCACCTATTTATTGCCTTTCTTTCTCCAAAAAATAATCTTTATTCATATTTAGGCTATTATAATATATTTACATTAGTGTTTAAGAAGGTCAACTCTGAAGTCAAACTACACAGGCTTAAATCACACCTCATGCACTTGATGGGTTACATTTTCCAAGATTCCATTAATTTTCTAGAAAACAGAAGCAGAATCTACTTCAAAGACACTTACAGAATAAACTAAGACAATGCCTTCATAGTGCCTGCCACATTATAGTAAATAAAGACTAGATTTCACCACAAGCATTAATTTTCTTGCAACAGCTTTCTTATTTGCCAAAGAAAAATCATTAAATTTTGGGATCATCCTTAGACTGAATTTGATTTGTGAGATATTCAGACTTTTAAAGTGAATCCTTCTCAGAGTTGCTATCATTAACCTTTCATTGTTTTTAATCAGTGATATCTCAGAATTCTGAAAGTTTCTTATGGTCTCCTAATATAGGATCTTTAAACAACTGAATAATAAATATGAATCAGTTTTTTAAAAGTCAGATATAAATGAGACACTGACTTGGAAATGAGGCCAAAGACAAACAATGTGTAATTTATTAAGTTACCACAGAGTGCCAGGCACTGTCCTGCATGCTTTGTAAATTGTATGTCATCTAATGATTGAAATTACCATAAAATAGATATTGCTATGTTATTTTACCCATGAACTAAGATTAAAATGACTCTTGAATGATTGTGAAATGCGTACAACATTACATAAATAAATGAATGAATTGGAATTTAATCCTAGTACTGTTGACTACAGAGCCCAGATCTTTTGATATCATTTGAAACTCTGCAGACTTCAGGATTTCAAAAGGCTGAATAATGCCCTAAAAGTTCGATAATGTCCTTGCCTGAAGTGCAAGGAAAATATGACATGACAAAGAATTGGTCATGCAGGAAGGTATCTTTTCCACCTAAGAAGAAAGTGGGCAGGACAAGATCTACAGAGTTTCTGACTCCAAGATAATAAGACTCTTACAATTTTTAGAAGAGACCAAAGTCCAAATCTGCCTTAACTGTAAGTTGGATCAGTTCCAGTCAATATGTTTCTTTCAAAACACATTTATATAATGCTTTCTATGTGGCAGGCACTGTTAAATTTACTTAATATATATTAAACCATTTAATTGGCTTAACAACTATGAGGTAGATACTATCATTACCATTTTGTAGCTGAAGAAAATCATCATCCCAGATCTCATTCACTGCCAATATTTTTCCAGTTAAAGAAAAAAAGAAAAGTGAAATATTTCTTTACTACAGAAATTCTCAAAGCTTTTGTTAAAGTAGGCCAGAGGTCTTCAAGATAGCAATATAGTTAGTAGGGTTTCCAGAGGTGTTTATTTTTTATTTTTTATTTTTTTAACTACAGATCCTTTTCTTAATAGAACATGTATTTTTTTTTTAACAAGGCATTCTAAATTTATTTGTTAATAGTGTAAAATATTTGGTAACTAACTTAAATTTCACAAATTCAGATTACATCTGTGGTTTTAAACCATTTTACCCAAGAAAGAATGGTTTCACTTTTGATGGCATCCAATTTGCTTCAAATTGTTTACAAATGATGAGCATTTTAAAAATGTAGTCTATATGATGAATTTATAGATGCACAGGACATTATTCACAAACAACTGGTCTAACAGAACAAACCTGATGATAGAAAGTGGATGGACATTTTTCCTTAGCTGGAAACTTATTCCTACAAGTCCAAAATCTACTGTTGTTAATAAATAAAATCCTAAGTATTCCATGCCCTAATACTTTTGTTGAGAGATTATTTAGCTTGATGTCATCATATTGGACTGACACTACGATCTGGTGCAATTTGGGCTTGGTAACAGCAGAGCTGCAATTCAAACTCAATTTTATGTTTGATTGTATTCCATTCTATAACTTCATGAAAGAAACATGGTTGTCATAAGTTACTTCAAAAAGAAACAGAAACAGTGAAAATATTCTACGTATCATGGAATAGAAAGAAATTTTCATGCTTTTAAAAAATAAGATATAGTTAATATGTCTCTAATTAGTCCTGTTATATAGGTTCTTCTTTTACAAAGACTTACTTGTATTTATCTTATGAATGCAAACTATATAGTTTACAAAATTTAAATATCTAATAAGTAATCTAAAAAGAGTTCAAATCAATTATTTTATCAGGAGATAGAAAGAAATATGATAAAATATTTCTATATTTTTCTCACATATATTATTGAATTAATACTATGATTAATTATTAATTGCCCCTATTAACTATTCCTATTAACTTTCTTAAATAATAGGGTTTATATACAAAAATAAATAATATGAAAAATATATAATTTCAAATAAAATCTTATTTTTCATAATTTATTTTAAATTAGTAAAAATGTGTCTAATCATAGATGATATGCTATATTATTGTGATTTTATGATAATTTGTGAGATTACTATTTAATTATTTGTACTTTTTAAAGTACCAAATTCTTGGTAATTGAGGACATTTTTCTCCAGAGAGTTTTCCTCTGCTAGGTGCTGTGGGCCACCACTAAAAAAGGGCAACTTTATCCTAAATTGTCTGCCTAGTATTTTTCAGACAATCCAGTTAAAATTAAATTGCTCCTCCCAAAACCCACCTAAGACTTAGCTTGTGGTTATAGAATTAATTTTTCAATAACAATTTTTTTAAAGATACTTAGATTACATAAATGTTACACAAAAAATATAGAGATTCTCTTATGCTCCATCTCCCACACCTCCCACAACCTCCCACATAAACATCCTTCATTAATGTGGCACATTACCCGCAATGGATAAACACATCCTGGAGCATTGCCATTAAGCAATGATGGTAGTTCACATTGTAGACTACACTCCTTCCCACACAGTTCTGTATGTTATATGATGATATAAAATGGCTTATATCTGCCGTTGCAATGCCACTCAGGACAATTCCCAAGTCCCTAAAATGCCCCTGTATTACAATTACTTTTCCCTCTCCCTGCCTCCAGAGCATCCAGTGGCCACTGGCTCCACCTCACTGCTGTAATTTCTTCCATTGCTTGAATCACAATATGTCTATAATAGAATACCAGTAAGTACACTCTAGTCGACAGCTCTTCCCCCCAATCCTGAGGAGTCTGGGATGGTGATGTCCACTCCACCTCCAAGTGAGAGGGGGCTTATATCCCATGGATAAGATGGATGGGATTATCCTGCCTGCAGCTGCAGACTCTCTCCATTCCCTGGGATGGCTGTTGTCCATCATCATCTCCCCACCAGGAGCCCTGATTGAGTCCATTGAGCTGTAGAATAGGAGTTGCAGTTCCACCAAGATTATGGGTCCAGCTGGCACATGGACAGCACAAAGACTCCAGTCTCTGGATGTACACCTACAAATTCCAGCACCAAGTATAGGTTTGAATAGAAGGGACAAATGAACCATGTGCATGGAAGACATAGTTGGGTCCAACTCCATCACTCTCAGGAGTACAAACTCCAAAGTAAGGCCCACTGGCAAGGCACCAAACTCAAGACTATCCACCCTGACATAAGACCTGGGTGTCTCCAGAGCCCTCAGGAGCCCCTGTCTTTTGGATGATATCCACTTTGGAAGTCTTTGAGGTACTACTGAGAGGTGCATAAGCATTACCTCCTGGATAACCTCCCAACTCACTTTGAAGTCTCTTAGCCATATGAACTCATTTGTCTTTACTTTCACCCTTTTTATTTGAGGTCTTTTTCCAGTTGCATTGCCAGTTGGCACTTGGTAGCAATCCCTCAGTGCCAGAAGGCTCATTCCTGGGAGTCATGTCCCATGCTGGGAGGAAGGTAATGCATTCATATGCTGAGTATGGCTTAGAGAGAGGCCACATTGGAGCAACAAGGAGGCTCTCAGGAAGCAACCCTTAGGCACCCCATAACAATAGACTAAGTTTCAATTTCAAGAGCAAAGACTCATAAGGCTAGTCATCAATATCAAGGGCCCATCAGTGGATCATGCTCCTTTGCCAGACACTGCCCCTGCACTTGGAGGACTGTTGCTACTCCCTTGGAGAATATGAGAGAGCTCTCCAGGATGGGAATTCAGTATTCTCTTATTTATTCAGTGATTCTCCACCAACTGTGACAATGTCCCAAGAACATTTGAAAAATTTTATATACCTTATATGTACATTCAATTGAACTTCCTGCCCCCATCCCTGACACCCCCACCAACAATCCTCTCCCACACTAGTTGTAACCCTTCTGTGATCCAGAACTTTTTTAAAGATGAAGCCAATACAATAGTCAAATACCATTAACAGGAAAATGAAATAATAATGATAAGTTTAAATGTAAGAGATAAAATACATGAAAACTTAAAAAAAAATAAAATTGAAAGATTGAGATATTTTTAAAATGAAAAATATTTTTAAAAATTTAATATTTTTTTTTTTTTACATTTTGCCTTTTATGACTGCAATATCTGGTGTCCAGTCTGTTCCATGGCACTTTCCCCCTCTCATTCCCCAGTGTCTCACTATTTTTTATTTTGTTTTCAATGAAGTTTTAGGTCACAGCAAAGTCACACACAGAATACAAGAGACTCTCGTATACCCAACCTCTTCCGTCTTTCCTCCCCAACCCCATATTAAAACCTTTTTATATGTGTATGGTAGCATTGTTATAACTGATATACAAATATTGAAACATAGCAACTAAACATTGTTAAAGGTTTATAGTATGGTTTATATTTTAGACCGTACACGTTTATAAATTTTGATGATATTTACCATGTTCTGTGTCCATCACTGTAACGTAATGAAAAACATTTCTACTGACCACTAAATACCCCCTACTTCTATTCTTCCCTCCCCATCCTCCTGGGGCCCCTGACGACACCCTGGCTTGGCTCATTGGCTGACAAGATTCATAGTTACATGCAACAAGAGGTCCTGACACATTGGTTTGTCCTCCCCTATTAAGAAATGCCCTTGCTCTGGAGAGACCCCTTGAGATATTAATATCTGAAATTATTTTGAAATATGCTCATGTCTTGAATGAAGAAGTTAATGTCTCAACATAGAATCATTTGAGCTTTTTATATCTGGGAATCTTTTTTACATTAAAAGAATACCAATAGTTACTTAAGTTTTTCTTGTTTGTTAGTTTGTTTGTGTTTTTGTTTTTTTAGATACCAGGGACCCTGGCAGTTCATATATGGGAAGACTGTGCTCAACCACTAACCACTGAGCAACACTGACTCCCTTGAGTTTGTTTGTTTGTTTGATTGTTTGTTTGTTTGTTTGTTTCAGGATGTACTGGGAGCGGAACCGAGACCTCCCATGGGGGAAGCAGGCACTCAACCACTTGAGCCACATCTGTTCCTTCCTTAATTTTTAACTAATACTAATTGTTTCAAGTTTGAAATCTTAAAGTCAGTTTTATAAGACTTTAAGCTCAACTTTTCAAAGCCAGAAACTCTGATTCCAGTGTCTGCTCTTAACCACTACACCATACTATGTTCCTGAACATATGTCAGTATTTCTTTTAACTCTGCTCATATTCTGGTTGCCTGCTATGTTAAAGTCTTTGAGCCTTCAAAGTGGATTTGCTGGGAGAAAATCAGAGAAACATTGGAGCAGCTCCAAGACCTTGGAAACTCAGGACCAACAAGATCAGAATACCAGAAGAGAGGAAAGGTTCAGGAATGGCTGAGGAGGAGGGGTACATTCCAGCCCCAAGAGCTCCTAAAAGGCAAGCCAGATTTCAGAGTATTCATTTTCTCAGTAAAGACCACTCTTAAAGTTAAACAAATAAACAAACAAACAAAAACAATATTAAGAGTCAGGAAAAATTGAGCAGTCTATTATAATCTTAGCGATTCCAGCAATAGAGGATGTTTATAATAACAAGTATTTATTAAAAATTTACTGATATTTAGAGCTTTACAAGGGTTATCTGATTTTATCCTGATAATATTTCTATCATTCCCTTTAAATGAAACTTAAAGAGGTCATGTTTTGCCAAAATTCACATTATAAATGACAAAAGTAAGATTTAAACTCAGGACTGTATGAAGCAGACACTTTGCTCATGACCATAATAGTATACTAACCCTGGTCACCCATTTTGCAATAATGTATATACATGATATGATATATAAAATCTTCACCCAAAAAAAAACCTGTGAAACAAGGCTGTCAATGTGAATGACTCCTTAACATAACAAATGTGTTTAATCCAAATAATGGCAGGGAGGAATGGTAGACCTTTCCTATGGAGATAGAAAACGAGAGAATAAGACCAGATGTGGGAGAAGAAGAGAAACTATAGGAAGAGAAGATAGAAAATAAAAAATTCAAAACATTTCTATTGCCCATAATATTTTATTTTTGTTTTATATTTGCAAAGTTTGAGCTTACATTGCATGATACATGAAGTTTGGAATTTTCTTTGTTCTCATAGATTCTATTATAAAAGATACTTCTTAGGAAATGCCTTAATCATGTGAATCAATTAATATGTTGACTGTAAACATAATCAATAGCACTATTGCGCAAAGTATATGCAAAGGTCTCCTGCTCCAGAAACATCTGGATTATTCTTTAAAATGTAGAAACATCAATCCATGCATTGTCCTATTTAGTTAGAATCCATAAACCTGGGTCCTTGAAAGCTGTGTGCTAAAAATAAGCACCTGATTCTGAAAGTATATTAAAGAGTGTCAACAAAATGGTCAATAAATTAATCAAAACTGCATATTTTTATACTGATAAATAATTTACTGCCTGGGCCTTTTCTTAAAGAGTCTATATGCCATTCACATAGTCTTTGACACAAAATATTCACTGTCCATAGAAATTACTTTCTTTTGTCTTGGTGATAAAAAGATAGTCATTTTATATTGTTTTCATTATTTCTCAGTCAAATCACCTTTTTACCCCACAGCAACTTCATAGCATTTTCACCTGACATTTCTGAGAGTGTAGATCAAAGACTGTTACATGGGAGTAATCACGGTATAAAACACAGCCACAACTTTATCAATGGAGAATGTGGGCACCATGCACAGATAGACAAATATGCAGGGTATGAAGAATAAGATAACCACAGAGATATGAGAAATAAAGTTGGAAAGGGCTTTGCACCTCCCCTCTAAGGGGTGAAATTTCAGAGTATTCAAGAAGATCATACAGGAGATCATCAAGAGGAGGAAGTTTGATAGGTAGATGAGCACACTGTTGGCAGCCACAAAGACAACAAGAGTGTAGGTACCCATGCAGAAAATTATCAGCAAAGAGATCAAGTAACACATGAAGTTATGTAGGGAGCTGGAGCCACTGAAAGACAGATTTATTGTGAAGAGGATCTGAATTGTTGCAGGGTCACAGCCTCTAGCCCAGGAAACTCCTATGAGGAGGCCACAAGCCTATGATCTCATGATGGTTGTTTAGTACAGGGATTTGCAGATGGCCATGTAGTGGTCATGAGCCATCACCAGAAGCAGGATGATCTCAGCAATATCAAAAAGATGCTTAGCACAATGTTAAGTCATACACCCCCTGAAAAAGATGTGTTTCCCACAGAAAGAGTGTCAGTTAGCATGGAAGAAGAGCAGCCATCTATAAGGGATAAACAAGACAGGAAGAAAAGGTAAGGAGTCTAAATTTATCCAAATCAAAAGATCTATGCTTTTTTGTGGATCTGAATTCTTAATTCTCTAAAAATATAAACTCCCTAAATTAATCTTCTTAAATAAAATCACATTCAACTTAGTTTGTGACTGGACTAGCATATTTTAAATTTAATAGAAATACAAGTATGCACAAATACTATTATGAAATAGTATTGAGGGATACTATTGTTACCATACATCAAAATGTATTATTGATCAAAACCAATTACATCATGCATTAAATAGCACATGAATAAGGAGATCAGTGGAAGAGAATAGAATCCTGAAGTGGATACAAATGTTTGAGACTTTGGAATACAATAAAGTTGAGATATTTAGATCTGTGAATAAATGATAATTATTCAACTATAAAATAGACATCAAGAAAAACTTAAAATGCAATCCTCATTTAAACCCTTATATCAAAATAAAGTCCAGATGAATCTAAACTTAAATTTAAAAATAAAAACACAAAAATGCAAAAATGTTGAAAATTACGGAGAAATATTTCAATAAGAATGAATTTTTGCTAAATTCATTGATATCTACTTATATAGATTTTAAAACAAGAAAATATTGATGTCTAATATGTAAATATAAAAAATTTACATAGACAACACATTTCTGCCTAGCATAAAACAGGCAAAAAATATATCACAATCCTGAATTATGATAATTACACATACAACAATAAAAGGGTGAAAATTAGTGTATAATTAACTCATAAAAATTAATAAGAAAATGACCAACAAGTAAAAGAAAATAGTGAAAATACCTTAAGAAACAATTCACAAACAAATACCAATAATTTTCAAAAATGCTAAAAGCTGCACAATTATATTGAAAACTTTTCAATTAAACTGTACAAATTAATTGCAATCTTTGACTTAAAAAGATTTCCAAATACCATAAATGTTTATCAAGCATAAGTTGTTGTTAAAATGGATCAACAGATATTCTCGCAGATTCTGGGCAGGAGTATATTAGGTACAACTTTAATCGAAGGCATTTTGACTTTGAGTATGATCATCAACATAGAAAACACACACCAAATGACACAATTCCAATTATAGAAACTCATTCTTACACATATAAAAAATTGTTATTGTATAATTATCTGTCATAGAAAAATATTGGAGTCAACATGAAGAGAAAAGGATATACTAATTTTAGTACAACTCTTTTTTATATTTATGTATTTTGCAGTATAAGGATAGCTGGGAGTTAGTTCTATATAGACTGATATAGATAGACCATGAAGATGTTAAATAATAAAAGTCAAACTTTAATACACAGAGACATATACATACATATAAATGTAATATGCTATTATTTCCAAAAGTTATTCTTTAGGAATCTTAAAGATAGAGTCAGTGACTGTCTCTGAAGAAGAGCACTGGGAGATTTTATTAAAGGTGGGTAGGAGCTTTGCTTTTTACTTTGTGCATTTGTATGGCTTTCCTTTCTAATATTTATTGTTATTGTTCTTTCAATTGTTTTATTTTAAAAAGTAGATGCATTCCATATTAAAAAAAATGTATGTAAGGCAATTGAAATTGAATACAGAAGAAAGTGTGAATTAAATATTTTAACTAGTATAATCAAATGAATGAACAACACCGGCAAGAATTTAACTAAAAGCAAAGCTGGCTGAGAGCAAAATTGATATAGATAATGCAGAAATTAAATTCCATAGTAACTCATTATTAAATTTTTATTCATTGTTACATATTAATTATTGACAAGCCATTAAATACACATTGCAGTTTCTAGGTAGAATGATAAACTAGACATTACATACCTTTCTTTCTAGTAAGGTAATTGTCATAAAAAACCCAATTAAATAGGAAATTATTTAGTTATATTTATGATAAATGCTTTGTAAGTAGTAGAAGATACCATATTTAAGGTGACTTATGGGTTCTAATGAGGTTTTTCATAAAAGCCAAATTATTCTCTTCAATGAGGATAACACATTTATTTACTACTTATATGAATTTTCTTCTCCAGATATTCTTCATAGCATTTGTCATCTCTGAATTTCTCAGAGTATATATTAAAGGGTTTAGCATGGGGGTTATGACTGTATAAAACACACTTAATGATTTGTCATTAAGGAAGTTTCTAGCAGGTCTAGCATACATAAAACTACATGGAACAAAGAAGAAGACAATCACAGTGATATGGGAACCACAGGTGGAGAGGGCTTTCCTTCTGCTTTCCTGACTAAGGTTTTTTAGGGAGTGCAAAATGACACCATAAGAGATGAGTAAGAGCAGAAACACAATAATGCAGATCAGCCCTCCATTGACTGCCACTAAGAGTCCAATGACATAGGTGTCAGAAAAAACGAGTTTTAATAAGGGGTACATGTCACAGAAAAAGTGATCAATGACATTGGGACCACAAAATGGGAGCCCTTGAAGAGAAATCAGTTGAATGACTGAGTGCAGAAAACCTCCAATCCAGGACACTATTAGCAGCACAACACACACCCCCTGCCTCATGATAATCAGATAATGCAAAGGCTTACAAATCGCCACATAGCGGTCATATGCCATGGCCAACAGAAGAAAGATCTCTGATCCACCAAAGAAGTGCTCTAAAAAGAGCTGTATCATACAAGCTTGGAAGGATATGGTCTTTTGTCCAAAGAACAAGTCTGAAATCAATTTTGGGGAAATAACTGAGGCATAAATGATATCCATAAATGATAAGCCAGCAAGAAAAAAGTACATAGGTGAGCCCAGAGACTTACTGACAGTTACAGTCTTGACAATGAGTAAGTTGCCCAGCACGGTCAAAATATAGGTGAGCGAGAAGATAATAGAAAGTACTTTCTGCTCCTTTGGATTCTGTGTGAAACCCAAGAGGAAAAAATAAGTTACATTGTTCCTTGGTTCCATCTATTGTTTATAGATGCTGACTTCAGATTTAGTGACATATTACCTATAAAATAGTAAAATTAAAAAAAAATAGTGCATTATAAGCCTAATCTTTTATGTATTCATTTAGTCAAAATGTCTATGGAGCATCTATTTGTGCAAACTTGTCATCATACGCATTGTGGTTAACAAGTTGACTAAGACAATGTTTCCTTTCCTCAGTGTTTAGATTTATAATTATGGGGTGAAAACAATACAGAACAATGTAATCAGTGCTATTAAGATATTCACATGATGCTAAGGGTGTACAGTTTGGCAACATCAACCAAACTAGGGTCAAGAAAGCTTCCCAGTGTAGTTGGTAATACTTACACTGATTTTAAAAAGTAAAGTGAGAATTGACTAGAACAAGAAACGATGGGAAGTTGCACCATTTATAAAGTAAAAAAGTTCACTACTTAAGCACCCATATGGGTTAATTTACATAGTTAAAGTGGATTTAAAATTATGAAAGGAAGACTATAGTCCAAAGTTCACTGACCTAGTTTCTTCATACCATACTGAAACCTCTTTCTTTGGGTTTTGGGATGGGATTTCCTGTTGTTGTTGTTGTTGTTTTTTTTGCTGAATCATAAATGCTGAAGCCATACAATTTTTATCACCATCCCTTATCTCTTCCCTAATTTTCAAACTTATGTGTGCAACTACCTAATGAATATCACTAATAGAATATCAAACTGGTTTTCATAAATCTAAAATCATAATTATTCACACCGAACCTATCCCTCAACTCATTAAATGGTATCATCTTCCATGTTATTTTTCAGAACAAATATCTTAAAATATCTTTCACAATTTTTACTCCTCTCACATACTTATTAATATATTCAAAAACATTCTGTGAAGTCTACCTTCAAAATATGCTACAATTTTGACTCCTCTCCTCACTATCTCTCTGGTATATCCTTGGCTTACTGCAATTAGTGTCCTGCCATTCTCTACACTTTTATTCCTGATTTCAACAGTCTGTTCTCCTGCAGCACCTCAATTGATTCTCACTTTTCCAAAATTCCTACAGTGGGTTCTTACACATATTATCTATATAAGTATCTATATAACTTAGCCTACAAAACCCCAGAGGAATTTTATCCAGGTTGTCTCCCCAAATTCATCTCTTACAAGTCTCTTTCTGCTTGAGACTTTCTGCTATATCTCAAATATACATACTGCTTTTCCATCTCCTGAGTTCCAGTGTACTTTTATATATGTTCATTTCAATGATCAGAAGCAGTTTACCTTAAATAGTTATAAATATTTTTATTTATTCATTCAATGGACAAATAAATGTAGAATACTTATATTATGTGAAGCTTTTCCAATAAGGTAGATCCAGGCATCACAGAGGATCTACCACTCATTTAAGCTCAGGGCTTACTCCTAGGGGCCATATAAGAGGACAGAAATGCTGGTAGTGACTGAGGAAGCGCCTTTTTGCCATTAGTTTCCTAGATTTCCAGATGGAGGTATTCCCTTTGAAGTTAAGAGATGACTGAGGACATCTCAGGATTTCTTTAATCTTCTCATGACAAGTATCATATAAACCCTGACCAGTAATGTTTTCATCTTTTCTGCTCTTATTTAACAATAATTCTAAACTTTCTTTGAGGAAGTCCCCATTCAGCAAGGTAATTATTATATATTCTTATATGTCTCTCTCCTAACTCAATAGCTTTAGGTTATGTCATAAAAATTAAAAAGCATATTTTATTGTTTTTTTTACATAGACATATTATTAAAAAACAGGCAAAACAGGCACTTTTATTTTACTAAAAGTGTCTATCACATTAATATTTAGGAAATATATATATATATAATATGTTATAATAAAACATTTTCCTAGACCACTGCAATTATATTTTCCAAATCTAGTTGCCAGACCTTAAATAAATGAATTAAATAAACTCTGAGTCTTAATTTTGCACATCCATAAGATAAGATTAATGATAGCTAGCTACTGAGTGGGAATAATTAACGTGCTAAAATATTTGAAAGCATATATAGCACATTGCTAGGACAAAAACAGATGATCAATCTTTGCTTTGTTATAGCATATCTGAAGCTTCAGTTGCTATCTATCAAAATGTGCAAGTTGATATTCCTCTGAAATGCAGAAGAACATGGTGAGAAAACATTGCACTGAATCTATTTAAAATTAACAAAAAAATCAATGAAAGGAAAAGAAATACTAATCTTGTAAGAACATCTATCATTTTTTATGCAAAACTATGTACTTGATACTATGTGCATGCATATATTATACACATTTAATGTGATTATATTTAATGTATCATATTTATTGTGCCACAATTAATCTTTACAAGTATTGCTATCATAATTTCAGTTGAACAAACTAAAGCTCAGTATATTTTGTTATTTTTCTCAAAACCACACATTATTAAGGACAGAAATGGAATTTGAATCTAAGTTTGATTGATTTCAGAGCACCTGCACTGTCAGTATAAGTTTTTTCAACTTTTCAAGCCATATAATTGCCTATAAAATAGATATTCACACAATTACACATTAATAGTGAAAATCATAATGTGCAATTGTGTGAAAATCTATTTCATAGGCAATTATATCACTTGATGTAATAAAATACCATATCTACATAAGAAGATGCCACTTAATGAGGAAAAACAATTCTACTAACTTCTTTTTAAGACAATTTCAAAAAATTACCTTTCCAATTTATTGCCTATCTCATTCTATTCCATATGGCCTAACTAGCTGTATTTGAGAATTTGAAAGGACATTCAATGCCTTTTAAACATCATGCTTTAAGTCTAGTCAAGCATTTCTTAAAATAGTTATATAAATATTTAAAAGAATACATCTACTCACGAATAGAGCAAGCATCACTGGACATTTTATTCCTTCTAACCCCAATATTTATCATTGAGTCCTGCAATTGGAGTGTATCCAAAGCTGCTAATTGCTTAATTATATTCACTTGGATTTTCCACAAAATTTTAAAAGAATATCTTTACGTAAAATTACTGATAGAACAGTTACTTAATTAGGGTCAAGAAGATGTAACACAGAGAAAAAACTAATTTCAGAACCATTGTGAGATTATTGTCAGTCAAAAACTATATCATTACAGTCACTTTGTTCCAATGATAATTAATTCATCATTTATTTTTCCACTTTGCCATAGCAAGTTTTACTTTCTTTTTACTTAATAATTTATTTGGCCTTGAAATATTGTTACTTATGTTATAATTTTATCTCCAATTTATATGTAAAAACTAATTCCTTGTTCAATTATTGATTATGTTTTCAAAAATTATAGAGCACCTATATTGTGTCAGGACCTCTGCTATGAGCTGGATATACAAGAGTTAACAAAACAGAAAAAAATAAGGAAAAATAATCTGCCTACATTTACCTTATATTCTTGTAATAGAAACAGGCAATGAACAATGGAATGACTTAATAGAGCACATGCAGTCTCTTATAAGTACTATTAAGACAACAAAACAGCGGATTATGACAGAAAATAAGAGGGAGAAATCTACTATGGATGAAGTAGTTAGAGAAGGCCATTTTTAAAAGGTGATATTTAAGCTAAGATACCAAGGATGATAAGTTGCTACCATAAAAAGTACTGTTCCAACTTTGAAAAGATCAAGGCACAGAAAGATCACTGTGAATGGAGGGAAATAGGAAAGGGAGAGACTAGAAGAAGCAGAGGTTGCAAACGTGCACTGCACTGTACTGCAGGACATTGCAGTGCTTGGTAAGGAGTTTGGGTTTTATATTACGTTCTTTCAAAGTGGGAGTAAAAAGCATTACACAGGCATTTATTTTTTAATTAAGGAAGTCCTCCACCTCACCACACATCTCAAAATAAAGAGAAAAGAGCTTTTTAAGAATTGCTACCAAATCATATGTGTTACTGTGCTAGGCCAGAAGGTATAAGACTATCATATTATTTTATGTTTCAGAACTAAGCATAATATCTGTCATAGAAATTATTCAGTAAAATTCAAATGATTATAAACATAACTCTAAGATATCCACCAGGATAATTTTCCTGCTCTCTTATTTTCTTCTGGTACTCTATAACTGCTTTTTATCCTATGTGTAGGGAGAATAAAGACAAAAAAAAAACACAACCTTTCAGTTTTGTAGAAAGAAATGTCTATAGGATAAAACAAAAGCATTCTGAGTGCTCATGCCTGAACTATAGTAAACATCAGTGGTGTGTGACTGCTCCTAAAACCTTTTGAACGTACCCTGCACATTTTATTAGTTTCCTATGTACTGAATACAGTTTCCAAACACAAAATTCAGAAAACTACATTTCCTAGTCCTCCTTGCCTCTAAGATATAGACATGTGACTTGGGGTCTGCCTACCAGGTACACATGTTCAAAACTTTGTGTTGGAAATTAGTTATACCAGACTGGGTGCTTGTGAAAGCTCAACAGAGCCAGAGAGGTGCTGAGGTCAGGGAGAGTGGTAGCAGCTTTCCAGTTTGGACTGTGCTTTAGTTTCCTAACTGCCAAAACAAACACCATGCAATGAATGAGTAGTAGAATAAGGTAGTTATAGATACAACCTATGACTATATGACCAGTTACAGAAACAAGGACTAAAATAGTCCTGAATAGATTACCTTGCTTTTTATGAATATTTCTGCATATATTTGTAAAGCAAATATCTGTTTTCTTTCCTATCTTTTTTCCTTATCATATAACATATGTTGTATTAAGTTTATGTCATAGCATTTAAGTTATAGGATATCAAGTTTCAGAGTGAATATTTTACTAGGACTTGGGCCCTGTTCTGGAAAAAAAGTTAAGTTTTTTTTAGTTGTACACAGGACACCGGAATATTATCAGTTGAAAATATATCTGTATGGTAGTTTGAAGCTGTATGTACCCCAGAAAACATGTTCTTAAATCTAATCCATACTTGTGGGTGTGAACCCATTGTGAATAAGACCCATTGATGAAGTCAATGAAGGTCTTTATTCTATTAGTGGAATCCTTTATAGAGTGAAATTCAGAGAGAAAGAGGGTCATGGAAGTAAGAAACTGAAAACAACAAAACCTGGAGGAGAAGGAAAAGACCAATGAATGCAACCATGTGCTTTGCCATGTGTCAGAGGAACCTAGGATCACTGACAACCAGTCTTCCAGAAGAATGCATAACCTTAATGATGCTTTCCTAGACTCAAAACCATGAGCAAATAAATTCCCATTGTTTAACATTACCCGTTTCATGGAATTTGCTTTAAGCAGCATAGGAAACTAAAACTTTCTGTTACTGTTTTTATTTAGAGATTAAGTATGGTTTAAGGAGATGTATATGGGTGCCAAGTTGACAAAACGTGGACTGTGATGATTAGGTTCTTATGTCAGCTTGGCTAGATTATCGTGTCCAGTTGTTTTATCAAATACATGCCTGATAGTTATTAAGAGGAGATTTTGTGGATTTAAAACTTCAGTAAGTTGATTGTATCTATGGCTGATTACATCTACAATCAACTGAGGGGATTGCCTTCAACAATGAGAGAAGAAGTCTCATCCAATCAGTTGAAGGTCATAAAAGGAGAAGAGATGATTTCTGCAGACAGAAGGGAGAATTTCCATCTTTACCTCAGCCAGCCAATTTTTCCTGGCTAGCTGAAGGTTTTCAAAGGAATTCATAGAAAACCTCATGAGAATTCCCAGCTTGCAGCCTGCATTACAGCATTTGGGCTTGCCCATCTCTTCCTGTCAGTCTGTTTACCTGGAAAACCCTGACTAAGGCAGCCAGTGATAGCAAGGTGTTGCATCAGCAGTGGCATCAGCTCCCTTAGCTTGCTAGCCCTGTACAGGTGAGCTTCTGCATGTGGCTCCTTGTCTCTCAACATTGATTCTGAGTGTGGCCCTTCCAAAGAACATTAAGATACTTAATTCCATTTAATAAATACTTTCCTGTTAAATTGATTACAAATAATTTTGCATCTTCAGCTAGGAACCTTGATACTGTAACAAATCAACTTAAATTCCCCATTTCAATGTATCACTGATATTGAAATGCCATCAACTTCAGAAACATTCCAGCTGGCAAGAATCCTTTAAAAAATGCAGTTACTCTTAAAAGGGTTAAGTGGAGATGATGGCCAATAGATATTTATTAATCATTTAATTAACTCTTTTCCAATTTGGCTTAGGTGCTGCAGATGCAGTAGTGAACAAAAAACGCCCTATCTCTATTTCCATGGAGTTTACATTATGGTTGGGAGAAATGAAAAGTAATCAAATAAATTAGATAAGCCAGATTGTAAAAATACTGGTGAGGAAATGTAAAAGGTGATATGATAAAGAGTAACTCAAGGAGATAAAGAATATTTGATAAAAAAGAAATAAAGAAAATCTTCCTAAGGAAGATATAACAACTATATATAATTTTGATAAATCCGATATATAAAAATAAAAAAACTACATGACCAAAGAATTTATACCTAGCATAAAAAGTTGAAATTAAATAACCCAGCTATATAGTAATTATGTTTTATAACAAAAACAGGAATAATTTACTTAATACATAATAAAAATCAGTATGCATGATACTGGCAAAGAAGGGAATAGGTAAAAGGCATTAACAGACAATTCACAGAAAAAAATCGTAAAATGCATATCAAATACAGGTTGTTGAGAATGAGAACAAGCAAGTATTTCACAGACTGGTAGGATTATGCTTAGTAAAGCCTCAAGAATGGCAATTTGGCAATCACTTTTAAAATAAATATTTTAAATACATGTAACATTTGTTGGAAAAATTCATGTTGTGGGACTCATATTTGTATATTTTCAAAAATAGATATATTTATTGCAGAGTTGTTGCTCATAGAAAAGATTGGAGACCATATGAAGAACTGGAAACCTTAATTTAGTAAATATCTTTGAGGTCTTTATGCAATATGAGGCTAAGTGAGAAAATTAGGAAATAACTTCAACATGCTTATGAGTTAAAAGTAAAATGTATACATTCAGACCAAGCACACATACATATACACATAATATATAAATATTCTATTTGCTACAATTATTACTTAAACTGAAGAATCAGAGGAAAGTGATTGCTCCTGGGTAGGAGTTCTATGAGGCTCTGGTTACGGATGGATAAGACATTGACTTCTCACTTTATGCCAGTTTGTGTGTTTTCCATGTTTACTATTAGTTATTTTTAAAGTTTCAATTTTTAAATTGTGTAAGTATTAGAAACTTAAAGATAATACGTAATGCGACTGAAACTAAATAAAGAGGCCAGTCTATATAGAATCAAGTATTTTAAATAGCATAATAAAAAATGGACATAAATGACAAGAATTAACTAAAAACAAAGCTATAATTGAGAAAAATATTAAAGACAATGCAGGGATTAGTTAAAATCATTGCAACTATAAAAATTAAAATCAATAATTCATTACATATTATCTTTGGCTCCCTGCAATATATTCATAATGCCTTTCTAGGTGGAGTGACAAACAAGACAATATTGAGCTTACATTCTAATATGCAAACTTCAATCAAGAGCCCAGTCATATCTCTAATTTTGGTAATTGCTTTGAAGGAAATGAAAAGGTGCATTAGATTTAAGGTAACTTCTGGGTTCCAAGAGGATGTTTACTAAAGTCAAATGATTCTACTCATGGAAAACAATGCATTCATTTATTGTCCATATAACTTTTCTTCTCCAGAGCTTCTTCATAGCATTTGTCATATTTGAATTTCTCAGAGTATATATTAAAAGGTTTAGTGGGAGTTATGATTGTATAACACACGCTCAATGATTTGTCCTTAGAGAAGTTTCTAGCAAGTCTTGCATACATGAAATACATGGAATAAAGAAGAAGACAGCCACAGTGATATGGGAACCACAAGTGAAGAGGGCTTTCCTTCTGCCTTCATGACAGATGAGTAAGAGCAGAAACACAATACTGCACATCAGCCCTCCATTAGCCACCACTAAGAGTCCAACAACATAAGTGTTAGTACATACATGTTTCAATAAGGGGAGCATGTCACAGAGAAAATAATCAATGACATTGGGACCACAGAATAAGAGCCCATGAGGAGAGAAAAGTTGAATGACTAAGTGCAGAAAACGTCAAATCCAGGACACTATTAACAGCACTACACACACCCATTGCCTCATGATAATCAAATAATGCAAGGGCTTTCAGATGGCCACATAGCGGTCATATGCTATGGCCAACAGAAGAAAGACCCCTGATCCACCAAAGAAATCCTTCAAAAAATGCTGGATCATACAAGCTTGGAAGGATATGGTCTTTTGTACAAAGAACAAGTCTGAAATCAATTTTGGGAAAATGACTAAGGCATAAATAACATTCATAAATGATAAACCAGTAAGAAAGCAGTACATAGGTGAACCCAGGAACTTACTGACAGTTACAGTCACAACGAGTAAGTTGCCAACTGTGATGGTTAGGCTAATGTGTCAACTCCGCCAGGTAATTGTGTCCAGGGGTTAGGTCCAGCAAGCCCTGGGCTAATTGTAATACAAGAGCATTTATGGACTTCAATCACCAGTGTATTTACTGCATGGATGGCTGATTACATCTCCATCAATCAGGGAGATTGCAGCAATGGGTGATGCTTTTATCCAATCAGTTAAATGTCTTAAAAGGGGAAGTGATTTCAACATTCAGAGAGAATTTCCCAGCTCATCGTTGGACAGGCAACTTCTCCCAGAAACTCATCAAGGACCTTTCATCGAACTTTCCTTGGAGTCCCTGGCTTGCAGCCTGCCTGCGGAACCTGGACTTGTGCATCCCCATGGTGGCATGAGAGACTCTTACAAACTCTTATATTATTGACCAATATCTCCTGTTGATTCTGTTTCCTGAGAGAACCCTGGCTAATTACACCCACCATGGCCAAAATATAAAAGATTGAGAAGAAAATAGAAAGTACTTTCTGTTCCTTTGGATTCTGCAAAAAGCCCAATAGGACAAAATAAGTCACATTTTTCCTTAATTCCCTATTCTTTTGTAGGAATTGATTTCAGATTTTAGAAGGAGTTTATCCATAAAACAATGAATGTATTTTAAATGTATTATAAGAATAAACTTTCTTTTTTTATTCATTCAATCAAAAAATGTTTAAGCATCTATTTCTGTCAAAACAAACATGGACATTGAAATTACAAAGTTGACTAAGACAATTCTCTGCTTTCAGTGATTTTATATATAATAATTGGATCAGACAAATATAGGGCAATGCAATGTACTATTAAAAATATCTTCTTGTCATGATATGGGTGCATATTGTAGGAATATCTAAATAAAGCTTAGATCAGGGAAGAGTTCCTAGAAGAAGCTTGTTTTTGGATTGTTTTAAAGAATTAATAATTGGCTAGAACAAGAGAGGATGAGAAAGGGATTCTCTGAAAAGGTGTACTATGTATAATGTCACTATAATGTAAACTTGAAGACCCATTTAAGGTAATCTACATGTTCAAGTGGGTACAGCTAATAATAAACGAAAGATTATAGATCCAAGGTCACTGACCTAATTTTCATCTGAGTTCACTGAATTCTCATTATTTTCTTTGCTTGGATTTATCTGCTTGTCCTGACTAAAATGCTAAAACATCCCAATTTTGTGACTAGAGTCCGTATATCCCTAATTTTCAAGATTCTACATGCAATGACTTAATGGATATTATTAATTGCTTATCATACTAGTATTTTTAAAACTGAATTTTTAATTTTATGCACTAAACCTATCTCTTCCGTGATATTCTTTTCTCATTAAATGAAACCGTTGTCCTGTTATTGTTCAAACTAAGTATCTAATCCTTGTATTCCACTAACATCACTTACTGATACCTTTAACAAATCCTGCTGGCTCTACCTTCAAAATATATCACAATTCATATCATATTCACTAGCTTCCTGATACCTCCTTTGATCCATTGCAATAGCCTCCTGCCTGGTCGCTCTGCTTTATTCTTCCCTTTTAAAAATCCATTCTCCTGCAGTAGCCAAATGATCTTTTGAAATATGATTCCAAAGATTCCATTCCCCTACTCAAAAACCCTACAGTGCATTTATATCATAAACTAAATAGAGTAAAATCTTCCTACCTTCACCTACAAGACACTAGTGGATTTGGTTTCAGGCTACCGCTAGAAACTTACTTTTTACAAGTCTCTGAATTAATTCTAACCCAACTTTATGCTATTACTCAAATATACAAAATGTTTTTCTGTCTTTTTAGTTAAATCTATTCTTTCTACATGTCTTAATTTCAGAATTCAGAAGCAGTTTACTTGTAAAATAATGATAAATGTTAGGGAAAAGTGTACTGTAAGTTTAACTTTTAATTTATTCATTCAACTGACAAATTTCTATAGAACACCTCTATTGTGTCAAGCTTTCAAAAAAGTTAGATACCAAGTCATCATATCCACTAACTCATTTAGGCTCAAGGATTACTCCAGGGGCCACATCATCACGGGTCAGAAATTTAGGTGGTTGACAGTCACCTATTTCCCATTTTATACTCCTTTTTTCCAGTTGGACACACAACTCTTGAGGTCATAGATGGCTAATAATTTCATTTGAGAATTTCTTTTATCTATTCATGATCATATCATTTAATTCTTATTAAAAAGAAACTTTCTAGGTTTTTTCCCTCTTATTCGTCAATGAAACTGAACTTTTGTTGAGGAAGACTTCATTTAGCAAGTTGCCTTTTACACTGGCTTACAAATGTTTCATTCCTCACTAAATAGACTTAATACCCATGAAACCCAAAAAGTTGCAGTTACTACTGTTTTTTTTTATAAACCAGATTATTAGTAAACTTGTAGAATTTATTTCATTTAACGCAGTGTGTAGCACTCAAAATTTAGGAAATACATATGTAGAAAAATCTCATGATAAAATATATTCAAAAACAACAAAATTATATATTTTTAAATCAAATGGTGGGGCCTTAAATAAGTGCTAGTCTGTACATACAGGACACCAGATATTACTGTGATGAAAGGCAAAATGCCAAAAATTTTTTAAAATATTTGTCATTATTTTTTAACATCCCAATCTTTTAATTTAATTTTATTTTTAGTTTTTAAAAAATTTTATGTATTTTATTTCTTAAATTTAAAACTATCATTATTATTTCATTTTCCTCTTAATTGTATTAAGCCATTTTGTTGTCTTTATTTTTGAAGAAGCTTTGGATCACAACAGGCTACTCCTAGGGCAGAGGATGATCATTGGTGTGAGGTGTCAATGATGGGAGATACATGGGAGGAAGTTCAACTGGGCATACATATAAGGTATATAAATATGTTCAAATGTTCAAGGGGCATTGTCACAGTGGGTGGAGACTCAGACAATAACTGAGAGAATATTGAATTCCCATCCTGGAGAGCTCTACCACATTCTCTAATGGAGCAGCAATAGTTCACCAAGTGCAGGGGCAATGACTGGTGAATGAAGATGATCCATTGATGAGGCCTTGATATTGATGACTATGCTTAAGAGCCGTTGCTCCTAAAATTGAAACTTAGCCTAGTGTTGTGGTGTGCCTAAGAGTTGCCTTCAGAGAGCCTCCTTGTTGCTCAAATGTGACTTCTCTTTAAGCCAAACTCAGCATATAAATGCATTCCCTTCCCCACAGTGTGGGACATGACTCCCAAGGATGAGCCTCCCTGCCACTGAGGAATTACTACCAAATACCAATTAGCAATTCAAATGGAAAAAGACCTCAAATAAAAAGGGGAAAAGGCAAAGACAAATGAGTTTATATGGCTAAGAGTCTTCAAAGTGAGTCAGGAGGTTATCCCAGAGATAATGCTTATGCAAATCTCAGGCAGGATCTCATAGACTGCCAAAGTGAATACTACCCCAAATAGTGGGGCTCCTTAGGTCTCTGGGACACCCAGGTCCTATGGTGAGGACAGATAGCTCCAGAGTTTGCTGCTTTGCTGGTGGGCCCTACTTTGGAGTTTGTGCTCCTGAGAGTGACAGTGTTGGACTCAATTATGGCTTCCTTACAAATGACTAATCTGTCCTTTCTATTTGAACCTATACTTGGTGCTGAAGTTTGTAGATGTACATCCAAGAGACCAGAATCTTTGGGCTGTTCATGTGCCGGTTGGGCCCAGATTCTCAGTGGAGTTGCAACACCTACTCTCTAGTTCATTGGACTCACCCAAAAACAGCTAACAAGGAGGTGAGGATTGACAACCACCATACCAAGGAATCGAGAAAGCCTACAAATGCATTCAAGAGAGTCCCATCCATTGGCTGTATGAGATCAAAACCCCCTGTAAATTAGAGTTGAAGTGCACATCACCATCCCAGAATCCTCAGGATTGGGGAATGAACTATGGACTATAGTGGACATACTGGTATTCTACTATAGACATATTGTGATTCTAGCAATGGAAGAAATTGCAACATTGATGTGGAGCCTGTGGCCACAGGATGATCTGGAGGCAGGGAGAGGGAAAAACAGTTGTAATACAAGGGCTTTTTTGGGACTTAGGAATCATCCTGAATGACATTGCAACATTAGATATAGGCCACTTTATATCATCCTTTAACATGCAGAACTGTGTGGGAGAGAGTATAGACTACAATGTGAACTAAGGTCCATGTTCAGTGGCAATGCCCCAAGATGCGTTTATCAATTGCAATGAATGTGCCACACTAATGAAAAACATTGTTTATGTGGGAAGGTGTGGAAGTTTGGGAAGCAGGGCATATGAGAATCCCTATATTTTTTTGTGTAACATTTATGTAATCTAAGTATTTTTTTAAAAAATTATAAAAAAAATAAATAAGTGCTAGTCACCACACTGACTCATACTTTGCACATTAGTAAAATGAGTATAAGATAGCAACTTACTGAATTTTAGTGAGCATCTAATAAGCTAAAATGTATGAAAACATATGGAGCACAGTGTCCAGAAAAATATGGGAAATCAACCTATCTTTTTTATAAATTATCTGAAAGTTCAATTTTTGACAAACCAACATATATATAACAACTTTATATCCATCTGAAAGGCAGAACAGCATGCTAAGTAAGCCAATCTTACATTCCATTAGTTTCACTGAAATAGACGAAGAACTAATCCAAAAAAATAGCCTTGCAAGAACACCTATGATTTGTTATGTGAAACTATGTATCAAACTTTATGTCTTTGATGAAATTAAGTGTACCCCTAATCCTTCCATTAATAAATATTATTATCCCCACTTTATAGATAAAAATGCTGATGTTCAGAATAGTCAGTTACTTTTTTCAAGGTCACATGTTTTTAAGAACTAGATGGTATATAATTTTGATTGTCTTCAAATATCCTTGGTGTCCAGCAGTTTTTTCAACTTTCCAAATCTTATAAGTTCAAATGACATAAATTCTTAAATAATAAGAAAATTAACATAATCACAAAGCTTGGTTTCCCCTATTAACTGTTAAAATCTTACCTTTTGAAACCTTGTTCACATGCTAAAGGAGACTTTTTAATTTACACATAAGGAACTGGAAATTCATTCCCTAATCCAACAGTACCACAGAAGGAAAAAATCTGCATTTTACCTTGGGAACAAGTTTGATTTCATATATCTATGTCTATCCTTTTTCTTCACAGGCTCTTCTTAATATGCCAGAAAATTATTTGAACTATGCATCTATTTGAAAGGAATTCCATGATGCAAATAGAAAAAAAAACACAACTTCCTTTGTTAGGGTAATTAATTTATTAAATAGGCAAATTCTTTATCTACCTCAGATGATAGAACTACACATTTATGAGGGAATTCTTTCCAAGTAACTTCTTTTCTGAAATCTTTGTTAAAGAAAGAACACCAATTCAAAATTTGTCCATCTAATTCTATTATGTTGAACTGGCCAAACTAGTTGTACTTGAGATTTTCAGATTTTTGTTATGGCACAAAGTAATCATGTTTTAGATTTTGTCGGTATTATTCTCACTTTTTTCATATCATGATTTAAGCTTAATAAATCATCTCCTGAAGTAGTTATAACAGTTTTTAAAGGGATAATCTTTATTTCCCTCTTTATGAGCAAAGAACATTGGACCTTTTATCCCTTCTAACTACAACATTTGATTTTGAATTCTGCAATTGGAGTATGCCCAAGACTATTTTCTGCTTAATTATACTCTCTGGGATTTTCTACACAATTTTTAAAGAATATCAAAATATAAAGAAGCTGCTAAACCAATCAAATAATTGGATCTACAATGATTTAACATGGAGAAAAAATAGCCACAGAAAATTATGAGTATTAGCAATCAAGAATAAAATATCAGCCACTCATTTGTTGCAATAAGATGAATTAGTCACTTATTTTCACATTTTACTATAACATAGTTTTTTTCTCTTTATTTAATACTTAATTAATTTTGTCTTTAAATGTGGTTAGATATGGTTTTAGCTTGCCAACAGGCTGCCAATGCAAACTGCTAGAAATGTGTTGGGTTTTATAAAAAGAGTTTATTTGCAGTAAAATTTAAAATTCCAAGGTGGCCAAGAAAAATTTCAAATTGAGGAACCATAAGAGGTGCTTTCTCACCAAAGTCAGCTACCATGTGTTGAAGCAAGATGGCTGCCAATCTCTACCAAGGTTTGAGCTCAGCTGTGGGCATCCAGGCTAGGACTTGTCTCTTCTTGAGCTGCTCCATGGATCCAGCTTTTGGGGGCTTTGTGCTTCAGCTATCCTCTAGTCCTCTCTCACAAGGGCAGGATCAAAAATGGCAGCTTCCTTTTCCTCTGTGTCTGTTTGTCTCTCTCTTTGTGTGTCTGAGTTTATGTCAGACCCAACAAGGGTGCAGAGGCTGAGCCTGAGTCATGCTTCACTGGCATAGTCCAATCAAAAGCCCTAAATCGATCTTATCAAATAATCTAATCAGAGGACCCACAACAGATTTTAATGCAATCAAAGGGATCACACACACAGGAAGAGATTAGCTTAAAAACATAAACTTTTTCTCTTTGGAATTCATAAAATAATCTCAAATTGCCACAGATAAGTTAGAATTTAATCTCCATTTAGATGTAATAAGTAATATTTCTCCAAATATACCTTACTAAAATAATTGAGAAGCTATAGTGTGCCAGATGTTACACTATGAACTAGGGATAAAATATTTATTAAAACCAAAAAAATTGTTTTAAAAGATCCTGCCTTCATAGACCTTACATTCTTGTAGTAGTTACTAAATAAGTGAATGACTTTTAAAAGTAGTTACAGTTTGTGATAAGTTCTATAAAGAAAACAGAGTACTATGACAGAAAATAAGAGGAAGAGATCTTCATTTCAATAAGGCAGGCAAAGAAAGCTGCTTATAAAGATTACATTAAGTGGAGATTCGAAGGATAAGAAATCACTACCATGGGAAGAATGGTAACATGTGGAAGGACTAAATTTGAAAAGAGTTCAGCAAGTTTAAGACACTGAAAGGTCAATGTATTGGAGGGTAAATAGGAAAGGGTCAGAACAGAACAACTGAAATTTAAGAGATGAATAGCAATCAAATGCTGAGGACAGTACAGACTTTGGTAAGGGATTTGGATTGTATTTGAAATCCTTTTAAAGGGACAGTAAAAAATTTTAAAAAAACAATTTTTAATTGAGGAGGCGTGCATCTGACCAAACATCTCAATATCAAGGTGGAAGAACTACTTGAGAATTGCTAACAAGTCATATGCTATACTATTCTAGCTACAAAAGGTTAAACACTATTCTATTCATGTGTCTTTCTAATTCAGCATTAAGCAACATGCCTTGAACCACAAGTATTGTGTAAAAATTACATGAATATATGAATATTACTCTCTGTAGCATCAACTGTGATATTTTTCCTACTATCCAACTTCCTTGGGGTCCTTTATGGCTGCCATTTTCCCCTATGTTTAGGGCAAAAAACAGTTTTGTAGAATTAAAAAAAAAACTACCTATGGAGTAAATTATATATGTTCTCATGTATGAAATGTACTGAACATAAGTGTTGTAGGGCTACTAAAATTATTTGGAAGGCATCCCACCAATTTTATTAGTTTCCTAATGTGTGAATCCATTTTTCAAACATAAAAAACAAGAAAATACAATTTTCCAAACATAGAAACCAAGAAAGTACAATGTCTGTAGGGTACAGACATATGACTTGGTTTGTGCCAAACATGTACATCTGTGCTTGTCTTTGAGTTGGAAATTAGTGATATGAGGCTGGGTACTGATGAGGGCTCAGCAGAATCCAGGGTATTTATGAAATCAGGGAAAGAGGCAGCCGCTTTCCTGTTTGACCAGTGGCAGCACAGTTGTGTTGTCAGCAGCAGCAGCTTGCTTAGCAGGACAGTCATATAAGGCAGGCTTTTCAATGTGGGTCTCTGTGGCTCAATCCTTTTCACCCCCAGATTATTTTTTTTTCAAAGAAGCTTTGAATTTACATAAATATTACATAAAAAATATAGGGGAATTCCCATGTACCCCATCCCCTGATCCTCCCACACTTTTCCCAGTTAACAATATCTTTCATTAATGTAGAACATTTGTTACAACTGTTGAACACATATTGAAGCATTGCTACTAATAATGGTCTAGAGTTTACATTATAGTTTACACGTTGCACCATACAATTTTATGTTTTGACTACATGTATAATGGCCTTGTTTCCATCATTGCAATGCCATGAAGGATTATTCCAATGTCCCAAAAATGTACCATGTTACACCTATTTTTCCATCTTCCTCCTCTCAGAACCTCTGGTGGCCATTGGTTTTATATCAATGACACAAGTTCTTCTACTGCTAGAATATTAAAGTCTTCTCTCATCCTTAGTTTCATTCCTTCCTTATGTTTGTTCATTCCTCATTATTGAGATTTTGAGATGGTGGCGTCCACTCAGTTTCTGACTGAGAGGGGGCTTAGATCCCATGGGGCAGATAGATGGAACTTGTAGATACTCTGTTTTTTGGGATGGATGTTGTCTGTCTTCATTCTTTTGTTCGTTGTCCTGGGAATGTTCAATGAAGTGGAAGGTAGGTGTTACACCTCTGCTGATATTCAAGGCTCAATTGGCATTTGAACAGATTGAAGATTTAAGTCTCTGGGACATACTTTAAACAAGTAGAGTGCTAATTATAGGTTCAATTAAAAAGGGCAGAAGAGCCATTTGTAGGGAAAGTATAAATGGGTCTAACTCTGTTACATTGGGGAGCATATATACCAAAGTATAGTCCACTGATAGGGTGTCAAATTGCTGAGATTGCCTGCCCTGCCTATGAAATCTAGATGTCTCTAGAGCCCTCAGGAGCCTTGCTGTCTGAGGCACTGTTTATTGTGACAGTCAATGAAATCCTCCTGAGATCTGCATAAGCATAACTTCTGGAATGACCTCCTGACTGACTTTGAAATCTCTTAGCCATAAAAACTCATTTGTATTTAATATTTCTGCATTTTGGTCAAGGTCTTTATCCAAATGTATGGCTAGTTGGTGCTTGGTAATAATCCCTTCCTGCCATGGAGCCTCATCCCCGGGAGTCATGTCCCATGCCAGAGGGGAAGGTGGTAAGTTTATATGCTGAGTTTGGCTTACAGAAAGGCCACATTTGAGCAAAAAGGAGGGTTTCAGAGTAACTTTTAGGCGATGTATATTACCAGACTTAGTGTCAATTTCACAAGAACAAGGTTCATAAATGCAGCCATCAATATCAAGGGCCTGGCATAATGGTCTGTCTTCCTGTACACTTCCCATGTACTCGGGGGAATCTTGCCATTCTTTTAGAGAATGTAGCAGGACTTCTCAGGATGGGAATTCAATATTCTTTCAGTAATTGTGTGGGTCTCCAGCACTGAGACAACACCCCATGACCACTTGATCATATTCATATTCCATATAGGCATGCCCCAAGGGCATCACTACCCATGTATTCCCTCCATCAGCCAATCTACACTTTGACTGCAGCCATTTTAAACAGTCTTTTTTTTTTTAGATTTATTTTTATTTATTTATCCCGCCTTTGCTGCTTGTGTTCCCTGTGCCCATTTGCTTTGCATTGTTCTGTGTCTGCTTTACTCCCTTTGTTCTGTCATCTTGCTGTGCCAGCTCTCCATGCTGCATGGGCCTTGCTTGCCTTTACCAGGAGTCCACAGGAATTGAACCTAGTACCTCCCATATGTTAAATGGGAGCCCAATCAATTGAGCCACAGCTGCTTCCCCTAAAGAATCTTAAAAGTACTTAATTGTATATAACAAAGCCATTCTAATTAAACTAATTAGAGATGATTCTGGGTCCTCACTAAGAATCTGGTTTATATTGCAAAATAATCTAAGCTTTCCATTTCATTTATCACCAGGGTTGGAATGTAAACAATTTCAGAAGATTCCAGTTAATGAAGTTCCTTTTTACAAAAGCAGTTACTCTTCAGAAGGCTAAATGAATATGATCATTTATTCAGGAAATACTTTTTAAGCATTTTTTTTTTCTGTGCTAACTTTTGTTGTAGGTTCTGTTGATAGAATAGTCAATAAAAAAGACAATGCCTCTACTTTCATGAAGTTTGTAATCAATTTGCTGGAAAGGGACACAATAAACCTGTAAAACAGATTACAAAATTATGTAGAGAAAATGTAACAGGGAAAGGTGATAGAGAGTAATTCAAGGAAACAGAAGATACTTTTACAATGGGTGGCTAAGGAAATCCTCTTTAAAAAGAATACTATATTTTTAGCAGTTTTTACACTCGGGACTTATCTCTATTATTTATAAGTTTACTTTTTTTCACCTATATCCCTCCACTTGAAAGGGTTTGAAAATTTCGGTTCTACAACCAAACTACATGGGTTCAAATCCCACCTCAGACATATATCTGCTTGTCACCTTGGGTAATTGATTTGAATTGTAGACTGAATAATTACACATCAGCAATGTGAAGATCTAGAGGAGAAGCATTTCAGTAAGGGAGAAGAAGCAGTACAAAGGCACAAAGGCCAGAATGGGGCCATTGTGAATGGAACACAGTGAACATAGAAGAGTGGGACCAGATGAGGTCATAGAGATGTGTATCTAGGTGGGGAGCAATTGTGCTGGACCTTGTAGACCATGAAAAGGCTAATTAGAATTTGGCATAAATTTGGTTAAACAGATAACATCTTAGCTCAGCTGCTGTAAGTGAATACAGGGCATTTACATGGGGAAAAAATTGTCATGATTGAAAGAAAAGTAGTCCATGAAGAGGGAAAGTGGAGATCTCTGTTGTGCACTGCATCAAAGAGTTACAAAGAGAGAGACTTCCACAAAGGATACACAAAGTTTTCTGGAAAAAGAATGTTGCTGGAGGACATGTGTCATTTATCTTCATTTTGATTTCAATGTAGAACTGAATTTATAATAATAGAGTTAAGATTGTTGGTGAACTTTGAGTCAGAATAGAAGAATGTGGAGAATGATGCTCATCCAAGTCAAATAAAATTCATCTTCACGTGACTACAAATACCTCTAGTAGTTTTACTCCTGTTCTTTCAGCTTGTTTGCTCTCATCCCTGGACATGATTAGATAAACACTGCAAATTTGCTCCTGGGTCTTCTTTGAACACCCAATCTGAAGTAGCCACTGCTTCTGAGTCACTATCTATCACATCACTTGTTTCATTCATTTTTAGCACTTTCCACTATAAGAATTTATCTTGATTATTTATATGTTTACTTATTTATTGCCTAGATATCTCCTCTAGAAAATGTTGTAAAAAGGTAGGGTCTGGAGCCAAACAACATGGGTTCAAATTTTACCTCTGGTATTCACAAGTTTGTGATCTTGGAAAACAGTTAAATTTCCCAAGTTTCAATTAATTATATTGGAATCAGAAATAGCAGTCCCTATTTCATAAGACTATTATAAAGTTTAAACAAGATAAGGCCTGCATAGTATCTGTTGCATTGTATTTAATAAATGATAGTTTTCTCTCCAATTATTATACTATTGCTTTATTTGTCTCAAAAATATCATTAAAATTTTGTGGTTTTTCTTATTGGATTTTGACTTAAGAGACGTTTAAACCTATAAGGTGACTTCTTCAGAGGGTTAATCTCATCCATCCTGCATTAATTTTATTGGGTTTACTCTCAATATTTGAATGTTCCTCATGGCCTCCTAAGATAATGTTGAGGATTGAATCATGTCATCCACAAAGACATGCTCAAATGCTAAGACAAGTGCTGTGGGTTTGTACCCAATTATAAATAGGACCTTTGAAGATGGCATTATTAGTTAAAATGTGGATAAAATAAATGAGGGCAGATTTTAATACAAAGTATTGAGGTTCTTATAAAAGAAGGAATTTGGACACCCAAGTAGAAGCCAGAATTTAGGAAAAGCAAGAGGAGGAAAGGATTCCCATATGAAAACAGAGGCAAAAATTAGTATGCATTTATAAGCCAAGGAACCCCAAGAATTGGCCAAAACCCAGCACATGAAGGCAACAGACTATGAGAGAAAACATGTCTTCCTGACACATTGATGTTGGACTTCCTGTATCCAAAACTGAGGCAATTTTCTTATTGTTTAATCCAACTAGTGTGTGGTATTTGTCATATCAGTTTAAAAAATTGAGACTTTAGATCTACATTCAATTGAATGATAAATATAAATCATAGAATATTTTAAAAGTCAGGCAGAAATGAGACTGCTGAAGTGAGGGAGATAACAAAGAGAGACATTTATTAAACACCTATTGAGTACCAGACTCTCTTCTGGATTCTTTGCACACTTTATTTCATCCATTACTTAATATAGTCCTAGGATGTATATGCTATTATATCACTTATGAACTAGGATTAAAATATGATTTTAGAGATTGTGAAATGTGTGCAGTGTTATATAAACTGATAAGAAAGAATTTAATCACTGCTCTGTTGACTCTAAAGCCAAAAGTCTTTCAACATCATCTGAAACATTGTTGTGTACAAGACTTCCAGAGACCGAATAACGTCCCTAAAGGTCAGTAATGTCCTTTCATGACTTTCACAGAGAAAGTTATGTGACAAAGAAATGAGGCCAGGGCAAGATCCACAGAAGCCCTGACCCAGATAGAATGAGGCTTTTGCTATTTCTAGAAGAGCCATCAGCCCTAATCTACCCAAACTGTAACCTGGATTAACACAGGTGAATATGTACTCCATTTTAAAACCACTTATATAGTTTTTATTTTGTGCCAAGGACTATTACAAGCACGTAACATATAACACAACTATTATGTAATATACATTAGCACAACTATTCTTACCATTTTACAAATGAAAATTAAGTATAGAAAGGTTAAATAACTTGCCCAGGTCATATTCAAACCTAAAACCTAACACCAGAGTCTTCTCTTAAATATTCTGCTATAATATCTCTTCTGAATAAATACAGCCCTTTGTTTGAACTTTATTCATATTCTGCATGTCTATTTTGCTAACCTCAGATTTATAGTAAAGTGATTCTTTGACCTTCAAACAGGACTTGTAAGGAGTAAATCAAAGCTACATTTGGATGATGTAATCTCCAATGCCTTGGAAGTGTAAGCCTTATAGAGATCAGAAAACCAGAAGAAAGAAATCAGGAAGAGCCCAAGAGATTGGGCCCATTCCAACCTCTCAGAACTCCTATCATTTCAATCATCAATCAGAGAACTCTTTTTCATATCACAGACAAAGAAATTATGGATCATTACCTTTAAATCTCAAAAAATTAAATCAATATTTTGTTCCAATATAATTTCAGATATTCCAATGATAAAAAATATTTATGATATTTAACATTTATTATATTTAATAGTACTAATATTTTTACAAAGATTATTATTTGATTGTAATAATACCTCTAACATTCTCCTTTAGCTGAAATTTAAATTTGGTCATGCTTTCTCAAGTTCACATTGTAAGTGGGAAAACTAGTTTTAAACCCAGGACTGTATTTCTTAGATCCTATGTTCTTAAATATTACTATATATTAAACCCTATAGCACATTCAACCAAAACATGCATACAAAATATGATACAGAAAATCTTCACACAATGAAACCATGAAAACAAATGTGAATAACTGGCTAAGGTAACAGTAACAAGGAGTTTTATCCAATCATGAAGGCAGAAAAAGAGAGAGAATCAAAAGAACAGAAATTACAGAAGTGCAATAAAGTACAGAAAGAGAAGATGGAGAAAAAATACCCCAAATATTTATAATTGCCAAAATGATTTTATTTTTGTTTTGCAATTACAAGGGTAGGGAGCTTTCATTGAATGATTTGTGAAGATTTGAGAGTTTCATGATTATCATAGCTTCTACTCTAAGGATACTTTCCAGGAAATGTCTAATAAGTTGACTCTATTAATAAGCTGAGGATATGAACATAATCTATAATTACAGCTCTATAGATATATGGTTCAAAGTGTGTGCAAAATTCACCTGATTCAGAAACAAAATGGATAATACTTCAGCTGCTAAATCAAATACCAGACAAATGGTGACTGAACAACAGGAATTTATTAGCTCACAGTTTCAGATTCTAGAAGGCTTGCTTCCTCCCAGGATCTGTATCTTTTGTATCAAGGTTTGAGATTATTTGGCTTTTCCTTGAAATAGCAATGCACAAAGTTGTATCTTTTCCTTCTTCCAGGTTCCACTGACTTCCAGCATTAGGCTGCTCCTCTGACTTCTCCTTCCATTTCCAATTTCCTTTGTTTATAAGGACTTCAGCCATACTGTGTTAAAGATCATCCTCATTCAATTTGGGCACATGTTAACTAATAACATCTTTAAGGGTATTATTTACAAATGGGTTAACACACAAAGGATGAGGGGACAAAATACATTAATATCATTACAACATTCCAAAAGCCTTAACCATTTTAGAACATTGCTAAGTGTAATGTCTCATCAAAACCAAACTGGGTGTGGTCCTTCCTTGGACAAATTTCCTCTTATAGACCTGTGAAATTCAAAAACATCTACTTCTAACATACAATATTGAGGCAAGCATAAGATAAACAATCCCTTTCCATAAGGGAGAAAAAGGAATGAATAAAGGGATCACAGGTCCCAACAAGTCCAAACCCCAACAGCACAAACTCCATTAGATCTCAAGTTCTCAGAGGCAATTGTGGCTTGATTCTTGTCCTCAAGGCCTGATGGAGTATCAGCCCCACTCTTTCCAAGTTTTCTGTGAAGTTCCAGGATGCACAAAATACAAAAAGAAAAAAAAATCAGGCAAATTAACTTTCTACAAGTCCTTCCTTGGTAATTACACTTCCAATCCTGACTTCCTCTGATATGGTTGCCTGGATCCTTGTTCAGCCCATGTACTCCTTAAAGATGCATTGTTCAGTTAAATCCTCACGTAGACTCCTGTCCTCTGGGTCTTAATTCCTGAAAGCTCAGAGAGGTCCCTGATAGACTCACTTCTGGCCCTAGTATCACTGTACCTAATCTGAATAGGCTAAAGAATTTTCCAAATCATCAATTGCTGGCTTCAGACTCTTTGGGACCCATGACCACTGTTTTCTTCCAAATTTCTCCCTTCTGGTGCAGGAACATTTATCCTATGCATGTCCCACCATTGTATATTGGAAGAAGACAACTTGTTTTCTAGGATTCACAGTTTACGTAAGTATCATAAAGTTGTCATAAAATGACCTGAAAAGAGATTGCAAATTGAATGCAAATTTAGCATTATTATAGTTTGGAGGCCCAATACAATATATTTGCTTTCCTAATTGCAAGATGACGATATGATTAATATGCCATAACCAGGTCCGGGCAACATATGTACAGGTGGAGGATACCAGAGTCTCTATATTCTATCATCCCATGGCCCCATACAAGGTAAGCAATTTCCCTTACTGAGTGTCAGTAGAGGATCCAAAGCCGAGGGTCATAGGATGCAGTGTGTTGAGGGATGCAAGCCTCATAGCATAACAAGGGTATTGGAGCTGAGAGTCAGAGTGAATAAGTAAATCTGCTTCTACCTATTTCTCACCAAAGCGGTAAATGCAGTAGATTTTTATGCCAGGTTTGGTCATAAAATTATTATTGAGGGAGTGTCAATCAGCAGGAATTAGACTAGGTCATAAATATCCTGTCATGAATATTTATTTATGACTATTACATAAACATGATTTTCTCAACTTCTTACATTCTAATTGTGGTCAACACATTTACAATACTATGAGGAAGCAAGATCATAAATATCACTTCAATACAGAACACACAGAGACACCAGACAGAAGAATTTTGCCCCAGGATGGATCATCCCTTATGGATTTGATGAGACTTTGCACTTAATATTGTTCTAAAATGTCTTAAGTCTTTTGAGATATTGTAGTGGAATTAATGTGTTTTGGATATGAGAACATGTCTTTTTGGAGTACAGATGCTGGACTGTTGGAGACTGAATCATGTCCTCCATGAAAGGCATTTCAGTTCCTAAACCCTGGTACTATGGGTGTTAACCATTTGTAAAGAGGACCCTTGAAGATATTATTAGTAAGGTGTGCCTAAGCTGAATCACAATCCAACAACCACCATTCCTATGAATTAGAAACTCAAGACTATCTCCCAGGAATCTAAATCTTATGAAAAACACTGACTGAGAAAACATTAAACATTGACAATCAAATGGGAAATAAATAAGTCCAAGTAACAATTTCACTTATGTGTATAGATACAAATGGAGTTCCTTATTTTCCCCAGTTTTACAGACATCAAAACAAGTCCAAAGAAATATCAAGTCCTTAATTTTTTTTAAAGGGTGGAATTTAATCTTTACGTATAGGACACACTGTAAGATATGAAATTCCACACAGAGATAAGAAATGCAATGAGGAGAGGTTTCGTACTGTATGTACAGTTTGGAATTTTTCCAATGTAGTTTCATCGTAAAAAGTACTACATAACAAATAACCTTTAAAATGAATTCTTAGTAGAGAAATAACAAAACAAACTGATACCAAACATAGTACACAAACAACTTTATACCTCAGCTGTGCAACCTAAACATTAAAAGTCCCAGGAGTACCATCCTGCACTTGGAAGGTATAGCTTTCAGAGGTAGTTTCTGGCACAACATTCTGATCACCTTTTTCCTCTGCAGAGAAATACATCTCAATCAAGCATAATGAAGTCTTGTACAGACTCATTTTTATGGTTTTTTAGGGCTTCAATTTTGTCCAAACCTCCACATTCTTCAATCATTATACCAAGTTTCTCAGTTTCACATAGTTTCTCAGCAGCCTGAAAGATATTTCAAATGGCATCGAGAATAACCAGAAAACAATGTATATCTTTCACAGTTAAAAAGTTCTTCAACAGTTCTATTATGTCACAATGGAGAAAGTATACAATCTGCTCAACTGTTCCACTACTTGTCGAGCTGGTCTTAGCCCATACTTGTTCCTTTTGTGTCTTAAAGTCTGCCTTAGAAAGAACGTTAATGAAGAAACAGACCAATCCATGATTCGCTGCTGGCTGTGTCTGGTACTCATAGCCAGCGGTGATGTTTTGCATTTTCCATGCAGCTTCCTTCTGAATCGTAGTTTTGGAGTTAGTTAGTAGGCTGGGAAAATAACAAGTGCTCCTCCACTGTGATAGACATTAATTATTTATGGCTTTCCAGCAATCATTCTGCGTTCAATTGAAAATAAGCAGCTTTTTTTTTTTTGAGGGTGCTGACTTCTATCTCATTGAAAAAAATAAATAAATAACAAGTGCTCCTGCATCTATTACAACCTGAGCCTGTTCATCTGTTTTCCCTATGGCTCTTGGTGCAGGAGTCACACTTGGCAATTCAATAGCCCCTAGGAGCTTCACAAGATGTGGCATAAATCCAGTTTTCACAACCATTTCAACCCATTTACTTGGACCATCAGTGTGACAGGAAATGGCTCAACAGGTATCTGCTAATACTTCTGGATTATCATGATGCAGGAGATGAACTTAAGTAGGAAAAATTTGCTCAATAGAATCTAACGATGGTGCAGGACTTTTGTTTTGACAAAGGTTTGAAAATGTCCAGGTAAGATTATGTAAGTCACCACATGCTGAAGACGACATATCAGGAACTCTAAGTAGAGCCAACAGAGAATTGAATGCACCATATTTGATAATCAAGTCTTGGAAAGATGAGCTATCACCTACAATGTTTCCTAGAGCTCAGTCAACTTGTTCAATACTGTAAGCATAGGGAGATGCCAACAGTGAAATGAATCCTGGGACAGCAACTTTGTCTACCACAGGTTTGGTCTGTTCTGATGTCCCAGAAGCAATGTTATTGAGCACCCAAGCAGATTCAAACTGAATGGAGTACAATTGGTTCTGTCCAAGAAAGACAGAAATTTTGGAATCAAACCACCTCGGATTATGTTGTTTAAGGGGGGCTGTTTCTCCCTAAAAAGGAGTTTCCTAACACCTTGAGCAGCGTGGAGCTGCCTTTCAAAATTGCTGCTATTAATGCCTTTGACAATGTCATCAACAGACCAATTTACCATATCCGGGTTGTGTGGTGCAGAAGCTGCATCATCAGGAAAAGAACTGGCATTTCTTCTTTTCAGCATCTGGACATCCATTTTAGCTTTCCTCGGCTCCACATTAATTTCAATACACTGCTGCCTCATTTAGGTACTGTCTATCCCCTGTTCTTGAAACTGTTAAGGCAGACAGCTGGTGAATTAACACTCTCATTGGTGAACATGGTTGTGAGAAAAAGGGAGAAAGCTACAGAGTGGGGTCAGGCTTCCACAAGAGGCAGTGCCAGACTTACAGGCTGTGCATCTACTGCCCTGGAACCATCCACCATGGCTCAGGTAGAAGACTGTGTTACTCCTTTATTTTTTTATATTCTACAAGTGATACTATAGGTATTTTTTTCTTTATAATTTCCTGATTTTCTTTTAACTTTCTTCAAGTAAAATGTGTAACTTTTAAAAGGAGAAAAGACAAATATAATGCATTGAATTTCAAGATCCTATCCATGATATGGCCATATAGGTGTCAGATTCACAAATACCCAAAGGTCCATGCATCATCCTACAAAATGGCCTTACTTACACATAAAGATATGAAACAAAATTGTGATATTAATTCAAGTCATACAAAAGGACTCAAAGACATATAAAGATTACTTTATTCACTTTTCTCCATAGCCATCCTTTTTCCTGTTTTGTTTGTCTGGAAACTTCTCCATTTTCTCAAACCTGCACATTGGAATAGCTACATCCTGTCTATTTCAGACATTGTGGTGAATGCCATTACTGCACTTGCCACATTGTCTTGCATTCAGCTGTATTTGTCCAACACTATGGGTTCTTGAAGGCAAATATCGGATCTTAGTCATTCTTATATTGCCAGTGCTGGCCAAAAAGTAAACACTCATAAAGCATTTGCTGAGAGAGGAGGAAAGAAAAAGAGGCAAAAGAGAAGGAAATTGGGAGACAAGTACAAAGATACATGGGAAAGCAAAGAAAGCAAACTGGGCAAAAAAATCCAAAGAAATAGGAACTTCAGATTTATCTCTTATTAAGTGTTTAACTTTAATTCATTTTATCTCTCAGTGTGTAAACTCCTTCATTGGTTAGTAAAAGATAAATATACTTATGAATAGGATTGTTGTGAAGATTAAAATTTTTATAAACTTCTATTATTTTTGATTCTGTATGCTGTCACTTTTCTCAACAATAAAAAAAATTTGAAAAAAAATTCTGAACATCTTTTACAATGCAAAGATTGCAAAATCTTATGTAAGTGAGGAAAATAGGAGAATGAGGGAAACAAGAATAAATGTCAAAAAGAAAAGTCTTTAATTAAAAAAATAAATAAAAGAACAATCTACTAAAGAAATTTTTAACTTAAATTTTTCATCATTGTCTTTTATCCTTGCTTTTGGTCTGGGGAATTTTTTTTTTTTGGTTGATTCATTCATAAATTTTATAAATTCATCTTCCACAATATAGAAAATGTGTTCTTTTTAAATTTGACTCTTAAAACTGAGTGTGGAGTTTCCTAGAAAACTGTAAATCCAGATCCGTATTCAAAAAAATGGTTTGCAGAATGTTGTGTCTTCCTGGACTTATGATCAATCACATTTATATTTGTTGTGTTGGCTCATGTAAAGTACCATAAAGCATTTAATGATTACAAAAGGTGAAACAAACATAGAAAGAGAGAAAGAAAGAGAAGAGAATAATTCATACAAGAAAGACTCATTTTTAAGAAGTACATATATTGGAATATTAC
>JAQZBX010013999.1:0-39121 GCA_029593785.1 Cabassous unicinctus | reverse complement strand
AGTTGTCTAAAGTTCCAAGTCCTGTGCTGGAGCACTGAAAAGAGTGAGGACAAAGTACCCCTCTCTTAACCACCTTGGCCTAGAGCTGTCACATCACTTCCATTCTTATTTCATTGGCAGATCTCAGTCACATGTCTGGACAAAATTACAAGGAATATTGGTATTATGGGTTGAATTGTGTCTCCCCCCAAAATGTGTTCGAGTCCTAACCCCTGGTCCCATGAATGTGACCTTATTTGGAAATAGGGTCTTTGAAGATGTGATTAGTTTAAATGAAACCAAACTGGATTAGACTGAGCCCTATTTGACTGCTGCTTGATAAGAAGAAAAGAGAGACACATAAAGGAGAAAGCCATGTGAAGACAGAGGCAGAGATTGGAGCCTACAATCTACATGAGCCAAGGAAATCCAAGAGTTGCCTGCAAACACCAGAAGCTAGAAGAGGCAAGGAAGGATTCTCCTCTACAGGTTTAAGAGGGAGCATGGCCCTGCTGACACCTTGCTTTCATGCTTCCAGCCTCCAGCACTGTGAGACAATAATAAGCCAATCAGTTTACAGCACTTTGCTATGGCAGTGCTGGGAAACTACTACTGTTGGTTATTAAAGTCTAGCTATGTGGCCAAGAGGAAAAGAAAACATAGTTTTGAATAACACATAGTATTGTCTCTACTACAGGTGAGGAATTAAAGTACATAAAAATAAGAAATATTTATTGAGCTATTACTTTGTTCTATGCAATGCTCTAAGTGTCCTATTGCATGATCACATTTAATCTTCCCAGCGACTCCATGGTAAGGATAATTACCTCTTTCACATTTTATGGATGAGGAAAGTAAGTGTTTTAGTCTCCTAGCTGCCAAAACAAATAGCATGCAATGGGCTGGCTTAAACAATGGGAATTTATTGGCTCACAGTTTTAAGGCTAAGAGAAATCCAAAATCAAGTTGTCATCAAGGGAGGCAGATGTGGCTCAAGTGATTGAGCTCCCACCTACCACATGGGAGGTCTGTGGTTCGGTTCCCAGTATCTCCTAAAGAAGACAGTGAGCTGATGTGATGGGCAGGAGCAGCAAGCTGACACAACAAGAGACACAAGAAAAAAATCAAAATGAGAGACACAACAAAGCAGGGAGCAGAGGTTACCGGTGCCTCCTAAAGGAAATGAGCAAGACAGCGAGCTGACAGGCAGGCACGGCAAGCTGATACAACAAGATGGTGCAACAAGAGACACGGTAGGAAAAGCATAATGAGAGACTCAGCAAAGTAGGGAACAGAGGTGGCTCAAGCAATTAGGTGCCTCCCTCCCGCGTCGGAGGTCATGGGTTCAGTTCCCAGTGTCTCCTAAAGAAACAAAGATGATGAACAGACACAGCAAGTACAAACAATGAGGGGGTGGGGAGAAATAAATAAGTAAAATAAATCTTAAAAAAAAAGACGTCATCAAGGCGATGCTTTCTCCCAGAAGACTGTGGCATTCTAGGGCTGGCTGCTGGTGATCCTTGTTCCTGGGCTTTTCTCGGCTTTTCTTTTTTCCTCCAGTTTCTGTTGACTTCCAGCTTCTGGCTGCTCCCCCTCATTTTCTCTCTCTCTCCCACCTTTCCTGTAAGGCCTTCAGTAATAGGATTAAGACCCATCTTGATTCAGTTGAGCCACACATTAATGGAAGTAACCTCATCAAAAGATCCCATTAACAAGGGTCACAGGCACAGGAATGGATTAAGTTTAAGAATATGTTTTTCTGGGGTACATAGCTCCAAGCCATCACACTGCGGGACAGGGAGATTATGTATCCAGCAAGTGGTAGAATAGACATTCAAATACCGACTGGCCCCAGGGCCACACTCCCCAAAAAACAAAACAAAACCCAAAACAACAAGCAGCACTCTTTGTATTATAAAAACAGCTTTAAATTCAGCTTTTTTCATGTAAATGTCCTTGAATTTTTTTCCCTGAATGTTCTTTATTGCAGCCTGGCCTTGACACCAGACCTAATTAATCATCTGCTTGGGTCTCCCATTATTCTCTGTGGCAGCTACAAATCCCTTTCTAGAAAAAAAACTTCAAGTCTTGCCTAAAAGGAAGGCTGGGGGAGAAAAGGAGGGGGCTTGTTCCTGTTTGAATCAATTGTTTACTTAACCCTGTGGCTGAATTATAAGCAGGGTTTTTTTTGTTTTGTTTTGTTTTTTTAAGGCCAAAGAGAGAATTAAATTGGTTCAGTATAATGACATAGAAGGGAGACGACCAAAGTCTGACCAGGGCCCCAAATATACAGGAATGCAACCATTTTTTTTCTATGCCATTTGGGTTGTTCTTTCATACTGTGTTAAAAGTAGCAAGGAAGAGGAGGAGGAGGGAAGGGAGTGGAGAAGGGAGATAGGAATTAGGGGAGAGGGAGTGGAGGAAAAGTGAAGCAGGAGAAGGAGGATAAAGAAGAGGAGGAGGCAGCTCTAGGCACATTGCCCAGCACTTTGGAGACACTAAAGATAAGGTTAATGTTTGTTATGCTGGGGGAAGAAGCAAGTCTGATACTCATCTGATAGTCTCAACTAAAGCAGTACTGAAATACTTACAAACTGAAAATACTGAAATACTTACAAGCCAATTGGTTAATATCCACTGCTCTCAGCCCCCTGAGTGCCCCATCATCGCCCCAAGTGCTTGGTCCAACCACTCAACCAAGACAACCACACCACCCAGCATCCAAAGGAGCATTGCCTGTTACTGCAGGGGGCTCCCAGGACCTGCTGCAGTGTTGAGGTGGCATTGGCCAGTCTGTCTACCCTATAGGTTGTTGAATATTTTAAACATCACCATTGGGCAGAAATCCCTACACTGCAGCCTGGGAATTGGGAATGAGGCTGCCATATCTCAAACTTTCCTTGCTCTCATCCCCACCCCTGATTGCCCCTGGCTGGGAATCTTATGGTCTGAGAACACCAGTTGGATGCCACTAGTAAATTTGCCTTCTGGTGGGGTGGGGGGGTGAGGCAGAGTCACTGTAAAGTTTTCAGTGTGAAAAGAATTGGGGACCTTTTTGTTCATATAACAAAATTAATGTGGTGACTCTCTTTTTTGGGGTGCTTTATAGTTTGTATGCTGTCACACAGTTGGTAAAACTCTTCCACATGTATGATGTCACTTTGTTCTCACACCAATCTTTTGGTAGGCAGGTCAGATGGGATGATTCCAGTTTTATAGATAAGGAGATGTAAGTCTAGAGAAGTGGCATGACTTTCCAAGGTCCTAGAACTAAGATTTGTTCTGTAGCATTTCACTGCCAGGTTCAGCCCTCCACATTGCCTTAGTAATAGGTACTTGTTATCAAGTTCTATATTTCTCAGTTCCTGGTCTCCTCATTCTAGTGATTGTGAATTCCATTCCCAGTTTGCTTCTGTTTCATATCAGCAGATCCCAGTTCCCTCTGTGCACCTTCCTTGAGATTAGAGGAGGATTGTCAGGTGTTGGTGTCCTGAGCCCTGTGGGTCTCTGAATGGCCTGGACTTGCAAGCCCACCTCTACTTGGGGCCAGGCTAGACTGAAGATACTGAGATGGGAAGCAGAGGACTTTATGAAGTTCCCAAGAAGAGTGATAAGGCTTGGGGCTGACATCAGTCAAAATCCCAGGATTTGAATAGTGTGTTACACATTTTTATTTTATTTCACCCTCATTCTTTAATGTGCCTTCACAGTAACCATGGGAGGATCTCAGAGGACACATCATCACCTATGTGTTATACTGAGGAAACACTGATCCCAATGATGTTCAGTGATTGACCAGCTCACGCATATTGTGAGCTATGGCAGGGCCAGGATGAGCTCCAGTGTCCTGACTCCTAGTCCAATGCTCTTCCTTGCCGTGCACTAACTACTGCTGTGGACATTTCACATGTTCTTCCATCATCAGCTGCTGGCCCTCCATCATCCTGAGGAGAGCAGGGAAGAAGATGATCTACAGCATTGAACCAGCCAAAAAAGAAGTCATTTTTTTCATCCAAGAATGTATTCTTTGGTAAGAGACCCCTCTTAAATCAATTTTGTTCTATGGAAGATGTAAAGAAATGAGTATTTTCTACTTAGGTTACATTATCTCACTTAACTATCATAACACCAGTTATGCAAGAGTAGTGTTACCTACTCTGCATAAATGAGGAGACTGAGGTTCTGAAGCTTAATTAATACAGCTAGGAATTTGCTTTCCTGAATGCCCATGGACATTGGGAGGAAGTATCCCTTTAACATGATGAAGCTTTGCCATTTGGAGGGAAGAGGGAATTCTGGCTCCATCCCTTAGAATCTGTCTGATCCAGGGCCAGTTATTATTTTCTTCCCTGAGACTCAGTATCCTCATTTATAAAATGCAGATAATACAACTCTTTCTTAAAAATGTTATGAAGATTAATATTAATAGCTAATATCTATTGAGTATTTTCTGTATGCTAGATATTGTTACAAGTACTTTCCATTTCTCACTAACTCCTCCAGATATCTCTGTGTGGTAGGTACTATTTTTTGTCTCCATTTTCTAGGTGAGGGATCTGAAGCACAGAACATTGAAGAGACACATCCAGGTTAGTAACTGGAATGGCCAGTATTTGAAACTAAGGTGTCTGACTCAAAAGTCCATACTTCCAACCCCTATGCCCTACTATAGCTCTGATTTAAAATGACTGACACTTAACAGGAGCTCAATAACATGTCTTTTATCTTCATTATGGCTGGTAGCTGAACTGAGCCTGGGATTTGGCAATTCACCAGGACCAACCCACAAAACAGCTTAAATTACCCACCTAACGAACATAACTGGGGAAAAGGCATGGAGTCCTCCACAGACAATGGAGGTAACTTCTGCATCAACAAGCTTTAAATGACCTACTCAAGTATGGAGAGAAGGAAGCCACCTGACTCCACCTTACAGTCCACACAAGTACATACACCATCTGTGGAAGTTTGGCGACTCCCATTCCATTTTGTCTCTTTTCCAGGCTTAGATAGGAGAATAATTTTAAGGAAAACAGCATGGGTTCTAGAAACATTTAGAAGATACAAGAGCCAATAGAATCAAGCATCTTTAATAAATAAATAAATAGAAGTTATTTGTATACACCCAGAGACACACACACATATAGATCATTTTTTTCTTCTCTCTCTCTCACACACATACTTTGCAAATGTTCTCCTCAGCAGCTGGTAAGCTGTTCCTCGTCCTCCCACTCAGCTGAATGCCAATTGTCCAACCATTCCAACCCAGCCTCTTGCAATGGTTTCAGTTTCCAAGAGACAGCTTGACTCAAACACCACCCAGTCCTGCTGCTGGGAGATGGGGGTGGGGGTATTGGTCTCATCCAGCAGGGAGGGACAGAAAACATGCCAGCCAGAGCCATTATCCCAGGAGAGCTCTGCACATATTAGCGGCTACCAGGTGAGTCTGCCCAGAGGGGACGCTATAACCTCTGAAAAATACCAATCTATCAGGAATTGTTTTATGCAACAGAGATCTTCAGTTTTAGCATATTGCCCAACCTATTTTTCCAGGAGTTAAACATAGGAGACAAATCACATATTTTATGTTATTTGTCTGCATCTTGTTTTTTCTTGCTTAATGATGCATCGTAAGTACCTCATTTTGTCCTAAATTTTACTTATATTTTAGCAAGATACCCCAGAAACTCAAGAGGGACAGACTGACATTTTGAGAGGTCTTTGATTTGACCTTGCTTTGATTTGTTTTCTTTTTACCTTTCAAATGGCAGTAATGTACTTATAATAATCCTCTGTGGAAATTTCTGTGCTACGACTCCTTTTTCTGGAAATAAATCTGGCCCCACCCATACCAAGGGGGCAGATGGGTGACCTGGGCTGGGCCAATTATAGCCTATCATCACCAGTCCACAGAGATTAGGCCAAACAGTGAGCACATGACCCAAACCAGCCAATCAGAATCCTTTCCCTGGATTTTTCAAACCAAAGCTGGGAATAAGAAATGCTCTTCCTTATTGGGTTGCAAAACTTTCAGTACGTGAACCAAACAAATATTTGTACACCAATGTTTATTGCAGAATTATTCACAGTAGCTAAAAGATGGAAGCCACGCAAATATTCAACAATAGATGGATGGATAAACAAAATGTGGCATATCTATACAATGGAATATTATTCAGTCACAAAAAGAAATAAAGTGCTGGTACATGCTACAATATGAATGAACCCTGAAGGCATCCTGTTGAGTGAAATAAACCAGACACAAAAGGACAAATATTGTATGAAATACTTATATGAAATACTTTGAATAAGCAAATTCATAGAAGCATAGAGCAAAATAGTGGTTTCCAGGTGTGTGTGTGGGGGGGTGGGGAATGAGGAGTTATTGCTAAATGAATAAGAGTTTTGGTTTGAGATAATGGAAATAGTCTGGAAATAGTGGTGAAAGCTACACAGTAGGAAGTCAAAGAACTGTCCACTTAAAATGGTTAAAATGATATCTATGTTATATATATTTAACACAGCAAAAAATAAATAAATTATATATTAAAAAAAAAAAACTTACAGTACATGAACCAGTCACAGCCTGCAGCCATAGTTCTAAAAGAACTGTTTCTTCTGAAAAGAGCTAGGCAGAGAAAATGGAACTACAATAAGTGGAGAGGAAGATTTCTGCAGTATTTTCTGGTTCTCTACTTCCTGGTATAATGAGCTAATAAGCCTCCTTTTTTTTGTACTAACCAATTTTTTTGATGACTGTTGGTCTTTTGGCTAAGATAACAGCTGGCATTCATCATGTGGTAGGGTGGTGGAAGGAGCTGTTAAGCCATCTAGCTCCTCAAACCTTGTGATGGTACAGGATCCAAACAGGAACAGACACTTGGAGTTTATATCTCAGGACAGTATGTTGTTGTTAAAAAAAAAAAAAAAAAATTACATACATACACAGTTTAAAATGCCTCAAAAATAAAGGGAATGTATTGACCCATGAGCTGAAAAGTCCAGAAGTGGCTCTCACTTCTGGCAAAACTTGATCCAGAAGCTCAAACATTTTCACCAGCAGCTCAGAACCTCAGTTTTTCTCCTGTCTTCCTTCCCTGGTGTCAGCTTCGTATTTGGCCTCCAGTCAGACCACTGAGAAAATCATTGCAATGCTGGCAGACTCCCACCCCAATTGTGTCACCTACAATCATATTTATTTGTAAAAACAATTGGAAAAGCTCAAGTATGATGCAAATGAGAATTGTGCTTCTACTTTTATAAAATAACTTCAAAATCATCTACCTGTACATGTGTGTGTAAGCATGGCAACACATAAAAGGATACATATCAAGTCATTAAAATTGCTTACCTGGGGTGTGGGAGTGGAGACAGGTAAGGAAGGTGAAAGATTTAGGAGAAAAGTGTTCATGATAGAAACAGTATTTATTATCTGTATTAATTTTCTTTGGCTTTTCTGGTTTCTAGTGGCTACCCACATTCACTCATTCATAGCCCCCTTTCTTTTGAAAACTAGCCACGGCAGATCAAGTGTTTCTCACATTGTGTCACTCTGCCTTCCTTTCCACATTGAAAGGACCCCTGTGAGTACATTGCCCCCACCTGGATAATCTGGGCTAACCTTCCTATTTTAAGATCAGCTGATTAGAAAACTTACCTTAATTCACCTTTGTCATGTAACAAAGCATATTCACAGCTTCCCTGAATTAGGAAGTGATATCTTCAGGGGCATTATTCTGCAGACTATACATTATGATCCCATTTATTAAACGTGGGTACATATATGCATAAAATGACAAATGGAAGGTAGGTCATCAAAATGCTAGTGGTTACCAGAAGTAGTAAAAATCAGTTCTCTTAGATCCTCGAATTTTTATATAGTATTTTATATTTTTGAATAATATTTCTAACTCTATGTACAAAAAAAAGCAACAAAACTAGTTTTATTGGTGAAAATAATCTATTTTAATGGGGTGTGTGATGTGAATTCCTTCAAGTGTCTGAAATACTGGGCCCTGAAGGTCTGTGAGAGACAGAAAGGTCCAGAGTAAGAGGGAATGTTGCCACCTGCCAGCCTTTCCTTCCAGCAAACACGCTTCTTCTGTACACAACAGGAGGTCCTGAGCCAAGGCAATAGAAAGACTCCCATCTGCTAATAATTCAATTAGAGAGATTGAAAGCCAAGTAGAACACACAGACTGATGGATGTGCAGAAATATACTTTTCAGTGGCTCTGCATGAAGCTGTGTGTGAGGGGGGTGCGGGGGAGGCAACACTGAATGTCTCAGAATATACATCCCAAAGGAAGTCATTTGCCTTTCCTTCCGCCACAGTCTGCTCTAAAATGTCTACTCTTTCCCATCACCCTCTGGCTGCCCCATTCCAAAACCTCTGGTCCTCACTTGCACACACTCCTTTCAACATCTCCATTTGCTGGCCCCAACAGGTCTGCATACCAGCAATCCAAGAGCATCTTCCTCCCATTAATTCTTGCTCTCTAGAAAGCAATCTGTGACATCAGCATTCCCTGGATCAGGAGATGTTTATTAGGTGTTCAGTGATAAATATGATTTTGTGGTCAAAATTTGGGAAGATGGAACTAAAACAAAATTAAAACAATTTTTTTTTTCTCTGCAGAACACCTTGGATTCTTGAACATGTTAACGTGCACTGCAATGGATTGCAATGCTCCAGGAGATGGTTATAGTAAGCAGTAAATCCTCCCAATTGTGACATCCTGTTACAAAGGACAACTGGTGAAATTAGTACTCCACATACCAGAAACAGTGTTAAAGGTCTTTGGGTAGTAGGGCAAGTTAAGCACTGAATCTTGGAGCTCAAAAAGAGTCTTAAAGACCATTAGCCCAACTTCTTTATTTTAAAGCTGAGGAAAGGCACAGAGAGGGGAAGTGACTTGCTTCAACTCACACAGCTAGTTAATAGAAAAGATGGAACTCTCTTTCCAGTGCCCTCCTTGCTCAATATTTTATACTGCTATGGGGTACCTCTTTCACACACAGGAAGGAGGCATGCCCTGTGTGGCTGATCTGTGGGAGATCACAAATTATCCCTGGGCACTGTAAACTTTACCTAAGTTGGAAACTCTGCCTCTGTTACCTGTTGAAGGCATTTCAGACGTCATGTAAAGATAACTTGTGCTGTTTTGGTTTGTGATGGTGGTGAGACTGGGGCATGTCCAATTGTAATGCCCCCTAAAAGTCTTCTTGCCCAACATTCTCCCTGGGGCATGAGTTTCATCTATGGCAATCCAGAAAAGTAATTATGGGTTTTTTTTAAACTGCTGTATAGTGGTTTAATTGATCACAATAATCTACCCAAATTTAAAGTGTTCAATTTGACAAGTTTCATTTACACCTTTGAACCATAGCCACAATGAAAATAGCAAGCCTATCCGTCACCCCAAAATGTTTTTTCATGCCCCATTATAATCCTGCCTTCTCATCCTCCACACCTTCTCATCTCCCACCCAGCAACGTCTAATCTGCTTTTATCACTATAGATTAGTTTGCATTTTAAGGAATTTTATATAAATGAAAATATACAGTATGTACTTTTTTTGGCCTGGCTTCTTTCACTTAGCATAATTATTCTGAAATTCATCCATGTTGTTGCATTTATCAATAGTTTATTCTGATTTATTACTGCCTGGTATTCCACTGTAGGTATAGATTGCATTTATCAATAGTTTCTTCTCAGTTATTACCAAGAAGTATTCCACTGTAGGTATATACCACAATTTGTTTAGCTAGTCACCTGTTGATTGACATTTGGGTTGTTTCATGTTTTTGGTTTTTAAAAATAAAGCTGTTATGAGCTTTCCTATAAAAGTCTTTATAAGGACTTATACTTTTTTTTCTCTTGGGTAAATACAAGACTGGAATGGCTGGATACTATGGTAGGTTTATCTTTAACTTTTTAAGAACCTGCCAAACTTTTTTCTGAAACAATAGTACTCAACAGGATCAAGTGAGTGTTCCAATTCCTCCACATCTTTGCCAACACTTGTAAAGTGTTATCAATTTTAGCCATTCTAATAGGTATTTAGTAGTGTCACATTGTGAGTTTAATTTGCATTTCCTTAATGGCTAATAATGTTGAGTCTTTTTTCATGTGTGTATTTGTCATCCAGATATCTTCTTTGATGAACTATCATTTCAAACCTTTTGCCCACATTTTAATTGAGTTGGTTGTTTTCTTATTATTGAGTTGTGAAGGTTCTTTATATATTCTGGATACTAGTACTTTGTGAAATATGCTTTGCAAATATTTTCTCCCAGTTTGTGGCGTGTCTTTTCATGCTCTTAGCAGTGTCATTTAAAAAGCAGCAATTTTTAATGTTGAGAAAATCAAATTTATCAATTTAGACTTTTATTATAATGTCCTTCTCTTGTTTTGGGAGCAGGGTAATATTGACATCAAAGAATGAGTTGGAAAGTATTTATTCTTCTTCAATTTTCTAAAAGAGTTTGCGTAAAATCGGTATTATTTCTTCCTTAAATGTTAGGTAGAATTTACAAGTGAAGATGTCTGGGTGTAGATGTTTTCTTTGTGGAGTGGTTTTAAATGACAGCTTCAATAACTTGAATAGATTTAGAGCTGTTCAGGTTGTATGTTTCTTCTTGAATTAGTTTTTGTAGTTTATATCTTTCAAGGAAAATTTTCCAATTTCTCTAAGTTGTTGAATTTATGGGGATAAAGTTGTTCAAAATATTTCTTTATAATCCTTTTCATATCTGTAGAATCTGTAGTGATGTCACCTCAATCATCTGTGATATTAGTAATTTGTGTGTTCTCTTTCTTTCCTGAGCAGCCTGGTTAGGGAATGATCAGTATTATTGACCTTCTCAAAGAAACAACTTTTTTTCCATCAATTTTCTCCATAGTTTTTGTTTTCCTTTTCATTACTACCTGCTTTGATTTTTATTGTTTCTGTTATTCTCCTCATTTTTATCTTAATTTGCTCTTCTTTTTCTAGTTTTATATGGCAGAATTTTTTTCTAAGATAGTCATTTGTTGCTATAAATCTTTCCTAAGAACTGCTGATATGCTATTTTTCATTTTCATTGAGTTTGAAATACTTTATAATTTCTCTATATTTTATATTTTCTCTTTTAAATTCCTTTTTGCCTCATAGGTTATTTAAGGAAGTGATATTTAGCCTAAATATAGGAAGATTTCCCATATATCATTCTGTTATTTATTTCTTACTTAATCTCAGTGAAGTAATACTTTGGTTGAATTGAATCCTTTTAAATTTATTGAGAATTGTTTTATGGCCCAGAATATAGCCTATCTTGGTAAACATTTTGTGAGTACTTGAAAAGAATGTGCATCTACTGTTGTTGGGTGGAATGTTCCACAGGTGTCAATTAGAACAATTTGATTGATAGTATTGTTTAAGGTTACTATATCCTTGATGGTTTTCTGTCCATTTCTATCAATCATTGAGAAGGAATTATTGAAATCTCTCAATATTCAGGGACTTTTTCCTTTTGCAGTTTTATCAGTTTTGCTTCACTTATTTTGAATCCCTGTTATTAGGGGAAAATGCATTTAGGATTATGTCTTATTGATAAATTGGACATTTCAAATTTACCTTTTTATCTCTGGAAAAATTGTTTGCTCTGAATTCTACTTTGTCTGATATTAATATAGTCAATCTAGCTTTCTTTTGACTAGTGGTAGCATGGTATATCTTTTTCCATTCTTTTACCTTTAAACTATTTGCAACTTTATATTTAAATTGTGTTTCTTGTAAGTATCATTTCACTGTTTTTATTTACTCTGAAAATCTATGCCTTTTAAGTGGGGTGTTTAGAACATTTATGTTTAATGTGATTATTGATATAGTTAACTTTAAGTCTATTATCTGACTATTTGTCCTATTCGTTCTATTCCATTTTCCCTCTTTTTCTGAGGAAAAAATTTCTTTTGGGTTAAGAAATTTTTATGACTCCAGTTATCTCCTTTGTTGGCTTAATAAAAATAACTCTTTTTAAATTATCAGTTGCTTTAGGGTTGCAGTATATTGTTTTAAATTATTACAGTCTAGCTTCAAGTGATATTATACCATTTCATGCAAAAGACCTCACAGTAGTCTACTTCATTTCTCTCCATCCAACCTTTTTGCATTTGTTTCATACATTTAACTTATACCTATGTAATAAAAGCTAGATTACATTGTTATCATTATTTAAACACACAATTATGTTTTTAAGACATTTAATTAATTATAAAAATTGTATATACTTACTCATATGGTTACCATTTTTAGTGTGCTTCATGCCTTTGTGTAGATCCATATTTCCAGCTGACATCATTTTCCTTCTGTCTGAAAGACTTCCTTTAACATTTCTTGTAGTACAGGTATTATGGTAATAAATACTTTCAGGTTTTGTATGTTTAAAAATGTCTATACTTCACCTTTATTTTTTATAAACATTTAAAAATGTTTTATTTTTAAAGAATCTTTAGATTACATAAATATTCCATTGATATAGTTCATCTTTATTTCTGAAAGATATTTTCACTGGGCATATAATTCTGGATTTACAGGTTTTTGTGTTTTTTTTTTTCTTTCTTTTAATTGAGCTGTTGTTCCACTGTCTTCAAGCTTGCATTGCTTCCAGTGAGAAATCTGCTGTCATTCTTATATCTGATTCTCTGTATATAATGTGCCTTTCTTTCTTTAGCTGCTTTTAGCATTTTATCATGATTTTTGAGCAATTTCATTATGGTGTGACTTGATGTATCACAGGTTCATTGAGGTTCATGGCTCAACAGGTTTACCATTTTCATCAAAATTGGACATTTTTCAGCCAATTATTCTCCAAAAAAACAATTCTCTGTTCTCCTGTTCCTTTTTAGGGACTTTAGTTACATGCATGTTAGGCTGCTTGTGGTTTTTCCACATCTCACCAATATTCTTTTAATTTATTTCATTTTTTTAAATCTTGCATTTCACTTTAGATAGTGTCTATTGCTATGTCTTTAACTTCACCAATCTTTCCTTCTGCAATATCTAATCTGCTGTTAATCCCATCCAGTGTATTTTTATCTTAGACACTATAGTTTTCATCACTAAAAGCTTGTTTTGGGTCTTTTTTGTCTTCCATGAATCTAATATGTTCAATGTTTCCTCTAGCTTCTTAAACATATATAATACAGTTATAATAATGTTTCAATGCTGGTGTCTACTACTTTTATTATCTGAATCATTTTGGGGTCAGTTTCAATTGATTAACTGATACTTTTTATTGGATACAGACATTGTGAATTTTACATTGTTGTATGTTGGATATTTTTGTATTCCTATAAAGAGTTTTGAGCTTTGTTCTGGGACATTAAGTTGCTTGGAGATAGTGTGATACTTTTGGTTCTGCTTTTAAGTTTTGTTAGGTGGAACCAGGTCATAATTTATTCTAGGGATAATTTTATCATACTACTAAGGTAAAGCCTTCTGAGCATGCTCCCTAATAGTCAATTAATTATGAGGTTTTTCACTCTGACTGGTGAGAACAAGTACTAAATCTCAACTTGTATGCACAAGCCCCAGGGATTGTTCCCTCTCTTCTTTTCAGGTGATTCTTTCCTTGCTTTGGGGTAGTTTCCTCACACACAGGCATGGTAAGTACTCATCTACTCTTCAGGTCTCTAGAGTTCTCTTTCTGTGCAGTTCCCTCCCTTCTGGTACTTTGTCCTGTGAACCCTATCTGCCTTGCTCTCCCTGGACTCTCAACTCCATCTCTTCAACTCACAGGATTACAGACAGGGTTTCCTATCTGTGTGGTAATTAGCCTAAAAATTCCCCATGTCAGTAAGCTGGGGTAGTTTTATGGCTTACCATGTGTTTACCATTTCTCATATATCACTTCTCTTCATTGCCTGCTTTCCAGTATCATGAAAAGTATTGTTTCATATATTTTTTATTTTTCTTTTACTTTACTTTTTCTTTCTTCTTTATTTTTTTGGTTGGTTCAGGTGGGAGGGTAAATCTGATTCACTCCATGTTGAGTGAACACAGAAGTCCCTGACTATTGGAATTTGATAAGTCTGTGTCTCCACAAATTTTCGTTGGCTTTGATTCTGTTAACTATTTAAAACTGGGTATTCTTCCATACAACTGTTCTTCACCCTCATCTCTCACTCCCTGGGGGATCTCATTCCAAAGTTTCAATGTTGATGAATCTTAAGTTTCCATTACCAACTCAGGCCATTCTTTTAATCCCCAAAACTATATATCCAGTGACTTACTGGTCATCTTTTTCTATACATCCCATAAACTGCTTGAACTCAACATTGCAAAATGAATATCTCCCTCCTACATGTTCCCACAACCCTTTCTTTAAGCCTCCCTGAAGCATTTATCATGCTATTTTACAGCTGCTTATGTTTCTCTCTCTCTTCAGATTTTAGCAGAGATAACATTTTTGTCATTCCTGTCTTTCCAGCATTTAGCACAGCTCCTGATACTAAAGAGCTTCTGAATAAATATGTTGCATTAAATTGAATTCCATATGCAGGCGTAACTATCAGAGGGAGAGAAGAGAAGTTGCTTAAACTAAAAGCTATCAACTGAAAAGGATCTGATCCCTCTCCCTGAAAGAATGGATTGGGGAGTAGAGCCAATTTGGGGTATTGACTGGCTTCCCTCTCTGGCCCATGTAAAGGATGTGCCTGGGGATAAGCAAGGATAGAAACTGAAGTGGAAAGAATGGAGGGAGGCCACCTTTTTGGGCTCCTAAATGCTATTCATTGCCTCTTAGAACTGTGTCCCAATTAGCAACACCTATTACTCCCCTCTGTGCTGAATGTGCTTATACAGAATTCATTATACATTGCTTTTTGAAGCATTCTTGAGTCATTTTAGGCAAAGAAGTTTCATATCATCAATCATATTATAAATTCCAAGCAGACATAACAACACCCACTTTCTCAATAGCTTGGGGGAGTCTTCAGGAACAAGGATCTTGTCTTTCTTACCAGCGTAGGTGCATCCCAAAGATAGGGAACATGCCTCTTTTGTCCTCCCAGGGAAAGTTAGTGCACAAAAATATTGACTATCTATGTAAGGAATGTAGATATAGGGCTGACCTTGGGGTCTTCAGCCCACACCTGGTCATAAGCTTCATTTTTACTACTCTTTCCCTAACATGCAACAACCCTGCTCCCATACCACTAAAGATCTGGATTGTTTCACATTGGCAAGCCAACTTCAATTTTGCATAAATATGATTTGCCAGGGAAATCTTGGCTGTGTCTGCTCTGTATGCAGACTGCCTGGCAGAGCATGTTCTCTGTTTTGGGGAAAGTTTTCTGCATGCCCTGCCTTCATTCGACTTGCTGAGTCGGGCTAGAGTCAACAGAGGACTCAGAGAACAGGCCAGGCAGGTGTGAAGGCCTGTGCCAGAAACCCAAATATTAGCCTTTTCAATCATCTTGTCTGGTGTCCAGGTTTGGTTCCTCTCAGATTCCAAGACCTGGTGTTATAGCGGGTGTGAAGTAATTACACCTGGCTTAGAATGCTATTGATTATAGAGAACTGTCCGACTTCTTAGCAATTACACTGAACTCTCATCCTGTTCTGATAAGATTTAATAAAATTTCCCAAACTGGAGAGGCAATGTCAAGAGAGGATTAAAATAAAGATAAAAATGATGCTAAATAAATTAACCATGAGAAATCATTATTTTCCCAAATTGAACATTTTTAAACTGATAATATCCAGTGTTGGCAGAAGGTGTGGAGAAATGTAACTTTCATACAGTCCTGGTGAAAGTATAGATTAATAAGGGTGGCATTATTGGGGTACAGTTTAGAAGTATCTGACAGTATTTAAAGTGAGTATATCCTTCAACCCAACAATTCCAGTTCTAGCTCTCTGTCCTTGAGAATTTCATTCACATGTGCACAAAAATATGTACTCAAGGATGTTCACTGCAAATTGTCTTTAATGTCAAAAATTATGAAAAACCTACATCTCTGTTAATAAGGTTAAGGGAAATATTTCTAGTACATCCAAATTATGAAATACTATGCCCCAACTCAAAAGAATAAAGACCTTTCTATTACAAAAATCTCCAAGAGATATTGTTAAATGACAAAAGCCATTACAAGACAGTATGGATAGATGAAAATGCCTATGGAATAAATAAAAGGATCTTGAAATTCTATGTATATATATGAAATGAATATAAAACGTCTGGGAGGCAACACATGAAACTATTTAAATTGGTTAACTCTGGGGCTCTGAGAAAGTGAGTGGAAGTGATGGAGGAGGGGAGAAGAATGGAGAGTAGAGAGGGAGTTTCACATTTTCCTTTACACTTATTTTGAAAAAAATACATAAAATAAAATGATATTAAGAAGAATCTTTTCCTAAGTGATGTTGTTGAAGAGAAGGGAGTTAGGGAGACTGTCTCAGAAGCAGTGTTTCTCAATTCAAGCTATGTAGTAGAATCACTTGAGGAACTGAAAAAAAAAAAATCCTGTCTTAGCCCAGTTTCTGTAGGAAGCAGACCTTGAGGCAAGGATTAAAATTCTCGCACTTTACTTTTGGTTCAAACCCAGGGTTGTGAAGGTGAGGCAGTAAGGGAATTGAGGCAAGAAGAGATGCAAAGTAATGTTATGCAGTGTTACTTTGCTGACCAACACTTCACAAAATGTATTGAAGACACAGAGCGGTTTCTCAGCAGGACTTTGGCAGATTTGTAAGGAGTAGCCACATCTTGGAGCAGTGCAAGAAGATAGAATTTATCTACCAAGTTCCTTCTCATCTCCCATTTCTTATTCATCAAGGTTTGCCACATGGTGAGCTGCCTCTCCTGTATCATTCAGCCAATGGTTGCTCAGGCATTCAGATCCCATTCCCTTAGAAGTGGCATTTTATCCAAACCTACACAAAAAGAGATGGCTTGGAGTATCTAGAGCTCAGTATATGGATCATGAAGAGCCGGTCTAGTTTGGGATTTTACTTAGAGATCTGGCCAACTCTCAAGGGTGAGGGAGAGGAGGATTAGGGAGGTGGGGGTTAGGGAGGTGAGAGAGGGACTCAGCAAGTGTCCAGAAAAAACAGCAGTAGTGGAGCATAGTCAGAGAGCCAAAAGGAGCCTTCAGAAAAATGGAGATGATCAGGGAAAGCTAAGAAGATGCACAAGGTTGTATACACTATAATTTTGACCCTACCTCATCCCTGACCAATTAAATTAGAATATCTGGAAATTTATATTATTTTAAAGGCTCCCTAGAGCCAGCATTGACAACCATCAAAACAAACCACCGGGAGCAAATTTCATATTATGGTGCTCCATTTTTCTCCTTTTAACTGAAAAATGGCAAAGCCACCTGCAGGGCCGTTTGAGGAATCCATTGTCCTCAGATGCTTAAGTGATTTCAGCTTCTGGAATATGCAAGCATTTCATGACCTTGACTTCTTGTTAGACAAAAGCCCACAGCAATCCTTAATGCAAAACAATGAAATTTCCATTAAGTTATGTTTAAACAGCAATTTTGAAAAGGGTAGGAAGAAACAGTAGGTTCCTCAGTCAGACAAAATAGGTTTTGTTTGAAACACAATAATAAGTCTACTGCCTTGGACTTGGAAGGCACATTCTTTGCTCAAAACTTACAATATCCAATTTTATTTTCTCCACATAAATTGTGTTCTAACCATGTGTATCCAGATGAAACCAAAACATGAATAAAGTGATTTCTTGAGCTTTTCCTAGAAATATATTTCCTGGTACAAACCTCCAGGTTTTACATTTGTACTCAACCTATTGCATGCTGATATATATATAGATATATATATAGATATATATAGATATATATATAGATATATGGATAAAGAGTGAGAAACTGCTCAGAAAAAAAGTTAAATATTGCAGTCAAATGCAACTTTCCTAGATGACCTAATATTATTTGAATGCCTTTGTCCCTCACTCCCAGCTGCCCCTTAGTCAGTTCAGCAATTGGAGTAAAAATTATCACAAGTGATAGTGAATTTAGGAGCCATCAGGATTAAGCTACATAAGCAATATCCTGAGAGAACATGTGTTCCTGAGTAAATGACTTCTCCTAGCTGGTCAGTTTCCCCATATACAAATGGGGAAGGCCTACAAAGGTAGGCCTCAATAATGTCTTCAGTGCTTTCCAACTCTGAGATTTGACAATTCTAAATTCTTGGACAATTTCCCATATACTTCAATATACATGCTTGGCTGTGAATTCTGCTCACAAAGGCTCCAAGAGATATAGTGATCAAAAAAGAATTACCTCAAAATAAAATAATCAAAATGCCTATTTGAAATAGGCCTTCACACTGAATGAACTATACGCTGCAAATGATGCAAAACGATGTGGAAAGACATGGAACCCTCTTTTGGGAACTTATAATTCATTCTCTGTTACCAACAGATAGAGGGGAAAGTGATAAATACAACAGAACCCAGATGTTGAGAAAATGCTTGCCAAGTAAATTTTTTAAGAGTATATATTATGGTTTTGGGGTTTTGAAGATTATTGTTGATGATGATCATGAGATAAATATGGATGAATTTTTAAAAATCCCAAATTAGAATGCAGACCCAGTTCTTTATGTGCAAAACATCTCCTTCAGCCTGTGTCTACACGTATCAGCCAAAGAGCTTGTTGATATCTGCAACTCAGATACAGAGAATGCTAAAAGCCCCAGCACAGCACATGTGTGATGTGCGTAAGCACCTTCTGCCTCTCTTTTTGAGTAACTTTTTAAATTACTTGTAAAATTTTTAAATACATATCATTCCCAATGGATTATGAGAATCAGTAGAGAAGAGGCAGAGGGTCTTATTTACCTCTGACTTCTCTACCAGTAACAAAGTGCCTAGTACATAATGAGTAGCCATAAATATCTGTTGAACTGTTGGGTGAGTGAATCAATGAATAGATGATATCCACTTCCAGAAAAAGATTTGAGGTGACTCACCATAAAGTGTATTCTGACTATTTTAAGAAGGACATTAGATCAAGTATCATGTAGTGGTGTAGGAGAGGAATATAATTAGACAAGAAAGCTTGCCTAAAGCTACATACCACTACTAAATACAAAATTTTAACTCTGAGATTTCTGGCAACCAAGACAAAAGAGTAAACATCCTTATGAGACTATAATAGAAGCAGACTGTTACTGTTGTCTGTCTAGAAAGAAGAACATTAAATTAGGATTATTTGACAAGTATTTTGAGGAATTATGACCAACATAACAGAAACATCTTCATTCACTTCACCTGAACTCACAACACAGCTGTTACTTGGGCATCCTACAGTGAGCACAGCTTAACAAACATTTTTCCCAGGTGAGTTGTGTTTGGCAAGCATTTTTTCAGCCTGTTTATGACTCTATTCAATCCAAATTGTTCCAATCCATGGCTTTTTAGTTGGCAATGTTCTCAAGAATAGTGAAATCAAATAAGTGCTTTTCCAGTACAATAAAGTGAGAGAGATGATTTTAAGAATTTTGTGTTAAGTGGGAGGGAAAAAATCATTTCTCAGCACATCATTGAAAAACAAAGACCCGTGTCCAAATATTTTACAAACTGTAATCACTATAAAAAGCTCATCCATAATTGTTATCACTCCAGTGCTCAAGAGCCCTAATGTTAATGTTGGTAAAATGGAACACTGCTTTGATGAATTGTTTCATACAGTTTTAGGTAGATTCAATAATAATGAAAGGGAGTGGGTGTAGCTCAGTGGTTAAGCACCTGCTTACCATGTATGAGGTTCCAGGTTCAATCCCCATTACCTCCTTAAAAAAAGAATATGAAAAAGCATGGCTGTGCTTTAGTACAGTGACTGGTGACACATAGGAAACCCTCAATATTACTAGATGTGTAATTTTATTTAATTCTGTCAGTAACCATGGGGCATGAAGATCATTTATCTCTATTCTACAGACAAAGAAACTGAGACACATTCAGAGCCAGTAAACGACATATTAGGTTATTAATCCCAACTATTTTAGTCTACAAAATCCATACTCTTTTTCACTGTAATAGTACTTCCTCCAAGAAATACAAAGTCTATTGAAATCCCAGAATACCAGGCATGGTTAGCTTGGAAGACTAAAGAGACTGCCCTTGACTATGAAGCATAGCTAACCCCTTAACATATGGCTAATTTCTCAAGCACATTTAATAGCACGGGAAATAATGGAAGCGTCCATGTATGGGTGCCATGCCTTTACCCAGAAAAGTCTATTAGTAAGAATCAGTAAGGATGATTTGGGCTGCAAGTACCAGAAGTCCCAGCTAAAAGTGTCCTCAACAATAAGGAAGGGTATATCTATTATCTTACATAACGAGACATTCATTGGCAGGTAACTACAGACTTAGGGTGAGGGTTCTCTGAGATATCATCATGGTAAATACCACCATCTTTCTGTCCTACCATCTTCAGCATGGCTAATAACATTGCTCCTCACATACATAATAATAATAATTGTTCAATACCTATTATGTTCCAGGCACTTCTAAATATTTTAAATGCATTATTTCAGCTGCTCTACTCAGCAGTGCTAGCAGGTAGTTACTATTTTATTGATGTAGGTAGAGACTCTTCATGGTCATAAGATAACGGCAACAGTGCCAAATATAAAATGTAGACAAAAGGGCAACCAAAAGTAAAGACATGGGTGTTATCTACCATGTACTTCTCCTTCCTAGAAACCACAGAGCAGACTTTCTCTAAGTTTCCATACTCAAACTAATCACTATCAAGAGGAATAATAAATATCTTAAGCAAGTCATGATACACTCAGGTTCCTCTAGGGCTGGGTGCTCCTTTTTGTAAGCCAGGACTTCTTAACCTTTTTTGTTCCACGGATACCTTTGCCAGTCAGGTGAAAACCACACACCCCTTATTAAGTCCACACTATACTGTGTATTATTTAATAAAGATATCACACCCACACCAATACATCTCCATAAGAATAATGTTTTTTTGAATTTCAATTCAAGTTCACGGACCCCGTGTTAAGAACTCCTGCTCTAAGCACAAGTCCACAAAGGGAGAGAACACTGGAACAAAATGTGGGCACTGATGGAAAATCCACCATACTGTAGCCTTCTTCACTCTCTAGCTGTAAAGGGAACATTCTTAGGTACATTCAAGTTTAGTAGAAAACTCAGAAAAGCAAGGTAGGAGGCTGGAGATTTAAAAGACTTGCAAGTTTCCTTGGTATGTATGAGGATAAGTGTCCAGCTTGAGCTCTTGTCGAAGCACTAAGAAAAGAAGGGAACTGGGTTGAAACAAACAAACAAAAATAACATGGGCTCTTACATGAGACAAAGTCCACATCTGAGTTTCACAAATACAACATTACTTCAAGTAATACCATTTGAAGTTTACAGGTTTGGGGAAAGAAGCCCCATCATGATTGTAAAGAGTGCTGCAAAGCAGGAAACGTTCCTGGTGGGCTACCTCACGCTGTGTTAGGTAGAATTTACTGCACATCCCCTACCCCCGCTGCTCCAGCAAAATGGAAGAACTCCTTCAAGCTTCACTAAGATGTATGTGTGTTTTGTGTAGTAGCTAAACATGTGTCTCTTCAGGTGTAGAATGTGCAGGCATGTGCAAGGGTGTGTGTAGAAATTTGCCCAAACTGAAAATGCCTTAACAATTTGAACAAGACAAAACCATATATGAAATGCTTCATATATGAAAAGTTGGCTTTTTACAAATGGTTGGCTCTTTCTTAGTTCCTATTTCCTGAATGTGTTGCAGAATGAAAATGGTTGGTCAGTAGCCTGTTGACCAGTGTAGCCATCTTAACTGAATCACATAAACTCTGTGGCCAGTTGGGCGGATTGTGAAAATATTAATCTTTTTGGAGAGCCCCTGATGCTGGTAGTTTTTATTTCCAGTATCAAGATGGACATAGGACTTATTTCCTTCTTCCCCTACAGAAATCAGAAGATTTCAGAGAGATGAGGGAGTGAGGTGAGAAGTAGTTTACACTAATCATCCTACAGAGAAAATCTTAAAACTTCTTTTAGCCGTTTTTATTCTCTCTCAAAGTTTTTCTCTGAATTGGCAACTTTGGAAGTTGTCTGTCTTATCCTTCCCTGTCTAGAAGTTCCCAGCAACAGCAAATCCCAAATCCCTCTTTCCTCTATGTAGCAGACTCCTGCTCTCAAAGCCTGGCTGCCAGATGATAATACCAAGGCCCAGGACCCTGAAGTGAATTTATCAGCATATTTTCTCAACAAAAGGCAATGTTTCACTATAAGAAATTCTGATACCAGGTGTTGAGAGAATAAAATTATTTTCCTATCTTTAAAGAGAAAGAAAATTTTTTTTAAAAAAGAAAAAGTGGTTGAATATAAAAGTCTTCATGCATCCACTTTTCTTTTGTCAGGGAAGAGAGGTTGGTGCTTTGGGCACTAACTAACTGGACAATCTCACTAGTCTAGCAAGACTTAAAATATGAAAAGTTGCACAGCTCTGCCTGAGTGAGGGTCAGCTAATCCCATTCCCAGAGAGAAAAAAACCATTCCTGTTTTCCTTTTGAATTAACATTAACTTGCATTTATAAAAACAGTAAAAGTATATTTAGAAATGTTTTAGCTCTGGCTCCCCAGCAGGGGTAAGTGCCTCAATTTCCTGCAAATCATTGTCAAGTGTCTAGACAGGAGAAGGGGAAGCAAAGATAAGAGATCCTGAATTTCAACAGAGGGGCCATCAAGCTAAACCCAACTCAGCTGTGTTTTTTCACTTGGCAACAAGTGATAACCCTCTGATAGCCACATATCTTTCATTTTGCTTTTGACTTCTGATAAGAAAGAGGAAAGTGGGAAACAATAATGAGTGCTGATGATAAACACCCTAGGCTGTGCATTTGCCTTGCTGTTTTTAAGTTAACTAGTCCCAGAGGAATCCCAAACCCTACAAGCCTATCTATATCTGGAGAGGTTTACGAGTATTTGAAGCTACAGATTAAGATGAACAATGCTTTAAAGGGTTTGTGACTTGTTTAGCACCTCAATTTTAAATATACCTCTAAGTCAATCAAACGCGCTGTGTAGAAATCCCTGAAGTCTCAATACTCTTTCTAAAAGAAGGTTTTACAGTCTTTTAATCTTTAAGAACTGGACAGGACCCCAGAGGTCAGCGACAGCCTACATACACCATACTAAAGTCACCATGGGAATGCCTAAGATCAGTAGCAAAATTTCTGCCCTTGAAAGATTCGGAGAATGTCTTCCCTGGAGACATCCCTCATTGTGCAATAAAACTTGGACACGCCATTTGCTTCATTCATTCCCCATTCACTCAAGCACCCATCAACACCTTCATTTAGTCCCTTACTAAATAGGGTAGGATTCAATGCATGGGCTCCAGAGGTCGCCTAGTTTCAAGCTCTGACTCTACTACTCACTGACTGTGTAACTTTGAGCAAATTTTTCAACCTCTTGTGCCTCGTGTTCCCAATCTGTAAAATGGGGATAATGACAGGACTCGCTTCTTAGGACTGCTGTGAGAGTTAGAAAGTTATAGACACAAAGCACTCAGAATACTGGCTCTAGTCAGTGCTTAATGAATTCTGACTATCACTATTATGGCTCAAACACTAGTCCTTGGCTAGCCAGAAGGTGAAAAAGATGGATGAAAAGGACCCACCAGCTGCTTCTTAACCAACAAAGAGGTACATAGTTGGTTCCTGTGAGCTTAAACTATAACATGTAGATTAAACTTAGAACAAATAATTAAACCGTTTGGCCTGAAGGACTGTAGGATTTCAAAAGAAAAGAGAGATCAATGGAGGCTGAAGGGGCCAGGCAAGATTACATGGAGAAGACATAACTTCTTCTGGGCCATGGAAAGCAAGTAAGATGAGCAGATGAAGAAGGGAGTTTATTTGGGGGAACCAGCAACAAAAGCAGAGAAATGGAAAATACTCTGACATCTGCCGTATCAAACACCTGGTCTAATTTCCAGTGGTCAGTTCAGGAAACAAGTTTGCCACCACCTTATTCTCTGCCTTACAGCATACAAGTAGAGCGCCGCGCAAGCCTCGAGCTGCCTTTGGGTTCATCCCCTCCAAAGATCCTATACACCCTCCACGAGATCAGCCTTATTTCAACACTACTGCCCTCTTATCTTTACCGTGCCCCCCCCCCCACCCTGTACCCTTTGCTTCTTGGGTAAAACCAAGCTCTTTAGTCCAATATCCAATGCTTCTCTCAATCTGACATGAAACTGCCTTTGGTTGTGTCTCCTCCTTTTTCTCACAATTCTTCCAGTAGGCCTTGCATTCCTGCTTCTATCAACCCAAACTCCAATATGAAATTGCTTCCACTCTCCCGCCTGCAGCCATCTAACTCCTAACAATTTATTTGTGAACTTCCAGGTTCTATGCTAATTTTCTCATTCTTTTCCAGTTTTTGCTAACTTTTCAATCCCTTTGCTAACTTCCCTAATCCAATGTATTTTCTCTCTTTTGGGTTCACGGAACACGTTTGTTCAATTCACTAGGCAAGTACATTTATGGTCTTTCTTTAGCTAGAGTTTAGTTTAGAGTTTAGGAGGTTAGTTAAATGTTTTTTGTATTGAGATCTAGGTTCTCAATCTGGACTTCAGTTCCTCAATATCAGGACTTGAATCTAACTCTTCTTGCAAGCACAATAGTTGATTGCTTAATTATTAGGGATGACACTCCACAAGACTAATTTAAACCACTCAAATGAGGACAAGTAAAATAAAAGAAAAATTTGGATTTTGAGGTTGGTAGGTGATATAGTTCAGGTTCCCTAGAAAATAGACCTTGAGACTCTGATTCCTTTTTTGTTTGTTTGTTTTTGAGACTCTGAGACTTGCACTTAGGAAGTCAATGCTTTTAGGATCAATATATTTGAGACATGAGAGGCTCAGGATTGTCTAGAGGAAGATGTTGAACTGTGATATAGTGGCAACAGCAGCCTCAGTTAGAGTCCATGGGGAGGTCTGGAACTGGGTTGACCCTTAGAATTGTCCCAGTTGAAGCACAGACACTAAGTCTTTATACATCAACGTAGACCAACCACTCTTTAGAAAGGGAATAACCTTGGGCAAGGCAGCTTCTTTTGACAATTCCTGGGAAGGGATGTAGCTTTGAGCTGTGAGGAGCCAACACTCCCAGCAGCTGGGAGAATAAGTGTGTTGATGCTAAAAGTAGAATCTGATGGCATACCACATTATCCACTATGGCTGGGTAACATGACAGCATGAGCTGCCAGCTTTCTTATCTTGAGCACAGTGGTTGACACTCAGCTCTACCTGGAATCAATATGGTCATTATGGGGAAGTAGATGTGGCTCCGGTGATTGAGCTCCCACTTACCACATGGGAGGTCCGGGTTTGGTTCCCGGTGCCTCCTAAGGAAGACAAGCAAGACAGCAAGCTGGCGCGACAGGCTGGTGTGGTGGTCTGGCACAGCAGGCTGATGCAACAAGATGACGCAACAAGAGACACACGGAGGAAAAATACAGTGACATGGGGAGCTGAGGTGGCTGGAGCAATTGAGAGCTTCCCTCCTACATGGGAGGTCTCAGGTTCTGTTCCCAGTGCCTCCCTAAAATAAAAGACCAGCACACAACAAATAGATACAGCAAATGCAAACAATGCATGGGTGGGGAGAAATAAATAAAATAAATCTTAAAATATATATATATAGATGGTCATTATGTCCTATATGCCTGTCCTGACTTTAAACATGTACATTGGTAGAACAAAAATCTAGTCCTTCACAAATCCTCCCTTCATTACAGTTTCTTGTTTCATATATCAAAAAGAAACCATCAAAACCATCAAAAGCCCTGCTTATTAATAGTCTAAATCATCAGCACTTGCTCTGGTTTCAGATAAATAATTGATCCATCTGATGAGCTCTGGAATGTGAGGTGAATGCCCTCCTGGGAGATTCAGACTTTATGGGATCCATCCTATGTGAGGATGGCAGTACAGCTTTGGGGTTTCAACACTTCCCAGAAACACCAACTGACTAAACACTTGGAAATGTCAGAAAACTAACAACAGGCTAAAGCTGTCTCACCATGCAGAAAGAAATACTTTGTAAGGGATAACAAGGAGACCGAACTGATCTAGCTGTCCATGACTACCCTGAAGGTCTGGTGATTCCATTTGGTGGCCTTCTTTTCCAGTCTGCCATCCCCGCTACTTCTCATCTTTGGACGCTCTTTTGTTGATATTGTTGATGATACTGATGTGTCGAAAAATTTAACAAATACAGAAAAGGAAAAAGAATTATAAAACAAATATTTAGATATTCCTTTCTCTGAACTCATTAACTTTTTTGCCATATTGGCTTCTGTGTTTGTTTTCTTGTTTTGTTTTTTTTTAACCGGGACCTTGTATGTGGGAAGCCGGCGCTCCACCACTGGGCCACAGTGGTTGAGGTAGTTTTTTCATTTGTTTGTTGTTTGTTTTTTGTTTTGTTTTTAGGAGGCACCAGGGGAATGAACCTGGGACCTCCTAAGTGGGAAGCAGGCGCTCAACTGCTTGAGCCACATCCTCTCCCGTGTTTTTTAATTTAAAAAATTATAAGTGAAATCATGAATTTGATGTATATCTTTCCGGTTCATTTTTAAGACTTTTAAATACGTACGTTAGTATCCATGAAAATACAAAATATTGTTTGTGTGATTTATAAGTTTACATATATGGTGTACTATATCATACTATAATTTTTTTTTTAGTAACTCTTTCCTGGAATTTTTCATATTGCCACACATAGATTTAGTTCATTTTTTTTTTTTTTTTGCTTATGGTATTCCACCGAAGAACTATGCTAAAGTTATTTATTCATTTTTCTATTGATGGGCATTTAAGTGTCTTCCAATGTTCTCTTCTTTGCGCTTTTTTTTTCTGACAGCTCAAAATGAACAAAATGTCTTTTTTTTTCCCCCAAATTTCTTGCTGAGATTGAACAGGCCTCCGGAGAAGAATTCCTGCTGTATCTTTGTTCTTTGCCCCTCTGCCTTAGCCCTGACAAGCAGCAGGTGCTAGTTTCTAGAATTCCCATTGTGTTCTGAGTTGGTTTTGCCAACAGATTTCTTTCTTAGCCAGACATAAGAAACAGACTGTGGAAGTGCCAAATATGGGCTAAATGAATACAATTCATTCGACCTCAAAATAAAACCAGAACTACTCGGAGAATTTATCCTAAGAAAATAATTCAAAGAAAGAAAAAAAATCTGTATGTATGAAGACTTTCATTACAAAACCATTTTTAATGGTGAAAAATGAGAAATAATATAATTGGTCAATAGTGGGGAGATCCTTATAGAAATCATGGTACATCAACTCAATAGAATGTATTTCATTCTTTTACAATGATTCTGAAAACTATGTATTAGGTTGAATCACATGAAACTGCTATCTTTCTAGGTCAAAATTGTTGAATATCAGCAATTTCATGAGGTTTAACCTAAGAACAACAGGGGAAAACTGATGATAGTATAATGTTAGATGAGAAAAAATTCAGAAACAAAATTATATGTATAGTATATAAAAGTATCTTTGCATTTGGACAAGGACTTGAAGGAAACAGAACAAAATTATAAACAGCTGTATTTAGAAAGGAGAGTGGGAGAGAACTAAGGCTTATTGACCTTATATATGTCCAGGACCTTACATACATTCTCTCTCAAATCCTGACCGAAAAAAGAGAGAGAAAAATGAGAAGAGAAGAGAAGAGAAGATAGGAGAGGAAAAAAGGGAAAAACCACCATAGTGAATCTTTTGTTATTCCACTTATAGATGAGGAAATTGAAGCTCAGAGAGAAGAAGTTGCTTAATGTCATAAAGGCGATACAATGGCAGAACAAGTATTTGTTTCCAGGCCTCTTTGATTGCAAAGTCTGTGCTCCCCATGCTCTACTCTGGGATAATGGGATTAAGAAAGAACCATCTCTTCTTTATAGTTATCATCATATTATTTGTGTAATAAATAAAGCTTTGAAATTAAAATTTTCCAAAGGGAAGAGGGCAGGGCAGAAGAGTAATAAACTTCCAAACCCATTTTACAGATAGAGACATGCAGCAATCAGATAGTGGCCAGAGATATCAGACAACACTTGTAGCTTCCAGACCTACATAAAACCCCAGTGAAGCACCTTTCCCTGTTCTGTGTTGGTCCAGAGTGACAAGACACCTGCCAAGATGCCTCTTTGATTTCCAGCCTTGCCCTTAGGGTTCCTGGTGGAGAACAGAAGGCTGCTGGGAAGAGGGTGACAGTCAACAGACAGACCCTATTGAATAAGGAATGGGATAAGCCATGTACTGCCTGAGGCCACTTGATCAGAGCTCTTGAACAAAGAGAGCCCAGCTATTTATGACGCTATTGAGAACTGAAAATGTGTATAGTTGTGTGGATGTTCTCAGGAAGAAGGCTCCCGGTACCAGCCTGAATCAAAGAACAGACAAGGAGCTCTGGGCTGGGAATCAGAGCTTCTGGGTTCCTTGGCACTGTTCTCAAGCAGATGTGTGACCTTGGGCAAGTCACTGAGGTACTTCACTTTCTCATCTGCAACATGAAAAGATTTGCCTCTCTCAGCTCTAATTATTTCTCTGGTCTTTTTTCCTACCTAGGAAGAAGAGTTCTGCTATAGCTGTGTTGAGGGAAGTGCTTATTCCTCTTACTCTCACTTTTCCAGAGAAGACTGGACTTCCACTGACACTTCTGCTCTTCTTTTCACCCACTAATGTGATCACCACCCCCCTCCCCAGTCACTTCTCAGATGGGCTGTGTCCTGGCTCTAGTGGGTGGGGGGACTCTGCCACAAAGGTGTAAAGCAGGCTCCATCTCTCTCACTTCAACCCCACCTCTGGCCAGCAAGCGCCTGAGTTTCTGTACTCCTGCTTTCAGTCAGGAGGCATGCCAGGCCAGGTGGTGGATCTACCTCTTAGGAAAGACTTGAAGACTCAGCCGCCTCCTCAGCTCTCTCTCCTGCCACTTACTGGGCAATGCACTGATTGACTAAATGCCAGCTTTGCAGACCCCAGAAAAGGCACCAAAAGTTTTAACTTGGGGTGTGGGGAAGAGGATACAGTAGAAAGCCCCATTAGGACTTCAAGGTCAACCTACATATTTCAGCATAGACTGCCAGAAGCTCCAAATCTGGGGAGTTAATAAAGCTGATCCTGGGACTGATCTTCCTCAAGCTCCTTGTATCAGTCTGCCATTGGTGAAGAACCCAGAAAGGAAAATGAACAGAAAATTGGCATCTCCAAACCTCAAATATAGAACCAAAGCATGGAAGAAGCACAAGTTTAGGATCAGGTATAACATGCTCATCAAATTGTTACTATGAGAGAGAAGAAAGAAAAGTGGATGGCAGAATTGAAATAACATTTCTGCAATTGAGCCTTGCAAGAGACAGAGCTGAGTTAAAACAAGAACGCTGAACCCTGAACTCCAGGGCCTGAGGGGAGAGTGGAGATGGGGATGAGTAAGCCAAAGCCCAGCCAAGGATATGCCCTGGTTCCCCTGGATACCAGCACACATATAAACAGGCAGAGGTAAGATAGAACTCTGTACACAGGACTTCACTGGGAGGCAGGGGAGCAGGATGGTCAGGTGGACTATCTTCCATCTGAGAGTGCCTAAATTCAAATGCTATCATCACCACCTCTAAGATATGTGAATGGAGGCAAAACTAAACCATTCAACGCTCAGTTTTCCTAACAGGGTTTTGTATTTAATGTAATCATCCATGTAAAGAATTAGCACATCCCAAGGGCTCTAAAAATGTTGGATTTGCCTCCTGCCACACTACATTCTAATTCCCAAGAGGGCAGGAACCATTTCTACATTTGTTCTTCAGTGGATCTCCAATGCCTGACACAGTGTCTCAAAAAAACCTTTGTTGATGTTATTGATATCGTGGTACTGGAGAAAGGGCTTAAAGAAACAGCATTCATACCCTTTCCATCCCACCAGATCACCTTTCCCCTTATTTGAAGCCAGCTAAATACAGTGATGAGGATGAAGCTACTCGTTCTCATCTATTTGCCCATGATACTCCAGGAACCATCACTGGATGGGGAGATGAGAGTGAATCCAAACTTACCAAGCTGGGAATCTCTGCCTGATTCTTGTTCCCCAACACCTGGCCAGCAGGGGCGAAGGGCTAAGGGCCAGCCCTCCAAGGCAGCATGCTACACACTTGCATTGATTTGTTTTATATGATTTGGTAAATGTGATTTCATTTGATGGATTTTCAAAGTCTTTACTTATTTTCATCACAAATTCCCCAAAAGTAAAGGGAAGTACAGATGGAATGAAGGTTGCCTATAGGCTGATCTTCAAATAAGGAGATTATCCTGGATTATCCAGGTATACTCAATATATTTAAAGGGGTCCTTAATGGGGAGGCAGAAGAGTGGGGAAAAAAAAAAAAAACAGGAAAGGAAGGGAGGAACAACCAGGTACCATGGGGCCATCTACATTGTGAGAATAAGTACCCTTACTTGGTTGGAGTGGCTGGAGAGGAAGGGGCCACTGTTGGAGTAAAGACTTAATGAAGAGATGCTTTTTTCCAATTTAGATAACTTACTTTTTGAGGAGAAAAAAAAAAGCTTTCCCATCTTTCCCATTATCATACATCCAGACTAAACAAGAGGTAAACAGTGGTTTTAGGTCCTGGAATGCTGCCAGTTAGGAGGAAAATGGAGTTTCGTTTCCTGGTAGACCAGGACCAGCAGCCCAATCAAGCTCCTGGTATCATTAGGCTCTGGATTCTAGGTAGACTGTACATAGATTCTTTCCCATTCACTCTTGTAGGCGCTGAGTTGCCACAATCACTCAACGTCTTTGGTGGCCAATCCCCAAGTGACCATTTGCTGGCTGGCGTAGCATCAGGAGCTTCTCAGATGATTAACAGATGTGCAGCCAAGTTTAAACATTGAGGCTGTCTGTCTAGACAGCTAGTCAAACCTATCCACATCTCCCATGAGCCCTACCCTTTCTCTCCCTCCCTCCAGCTGTGGAGATAACTGACATTTTGGACTCCTTAGAGACATACTTTCTAAACATGGAGTCTTAAAGCGAGAGATTGGGAGAACTGAAGGAGGCTCTTAGCAACCTCCCTGGAGAGGGTTCACAAATGAAGGAAGTTATTCAAGGCCCCAGTCCGTGGCAGGAAAAGAACTTGAGCCTTGGTCTTCAGACTCCAAAGTTAGTGCTATTTCCACCATATGACTTGGATATTGGGGAATGTTTTACCCTTTTCTTCACTTAACAGAGTATTGATCATCTATGAAAACAGGTTTATTAAACCATCTCCTGCACCCACTGGTGGGCATTATAAAGAACTTAGAGGCCCCTGCCCTTTACAAGCGTAGATCTAAGAGAAGGTGGCAGTTGCCCACAAGGCAATTCGTTGGTTTCAAACGTCTGAAAATAAACGCTAAATCTAAAATTTCCAAATTTCAGTCATTCATGCATGTAATGTCATCACAGCTTTGCTATAGTCACATACCATCCACGCGATTTTTCCCTTAGTATTTAAAAATCAATTTGTTTTACTGAAACGAATTTATATTAAAGGGAAACTTTATCTCTAGTGTAAATAGCAGACCAATGTTTTTCTAATATATGCCAAAATGATTATTAACATTTAAAAGTCCTCATACCACCTAAAGTTATCTTCTGTACCCCAACAGTATGCATATTACTTTTTGGAGCATATAAATCCAGATGGTTTGTGAGTGTGCAGGTTTGCATATATTTCAGGTGAGTGAGGTCTGGCAGATATTTAGTGAATGAGGCAAATCCCATTTAGTTTGAGGTAGTAGTAACACCATTTTCCATTGCTCCAAGGTAATTCTCCACACCTTTCCAGCCTCATAAAAACAGCTCCCCCAACTTTCTGCATGATAGGGTCACAGGGAGATTCTGAAATGGGAAAGCAGGACAGGGGAGTGGGGTTTGGAAAGAGTCTACAGCTCATCTCTCATCTCTCCAGGAATTTGTTCATTTGCTTCTCCTCCCCTGCAATTAGAGCATGTGCCACAAAGCAGAGCTAAGGCATAGTTTTCAGGAGACAAATTAAGATGGGTTCAGGTTCATTCAACCCTGTGGCCTTATTGGCTAACTGGTTTCTGAATGAGTTAGTGAACCTTCTGCTGTAAAAGGCTTGCAGTGGAATAAGTTGATTTTAAGGGTTTCAGTGAGGTAGTACATCATCCCCATAGTCTTCCCAGCTTGCTCCCTGGAAATCAGGTTAATGGACAAATTTTCTAAAACAAGAATAAATATGACACTGGAGCCTCTCATACTCCCTTGGCAGACATGACCAATTTTTCATGGACCTCTTTACTACTGAGCCCTTATAAAGACCTTGAAATCCTTTCCAACCCAACACTCCAGGAAGCTGCTACCAATCTATCAGCATTGCATCCAAAGGGAGAACACTAAGCCAGCCCTTATCCAGGGGTTTGGGTTGATTTCTCTTCTCCCAACAAAAAGCCACTCCTATAAATAGCCTAGAAAATGCTCCTTCAACTCCTGTTCCCCCATCTTCTCCACTCCCTTCTCACATTTGACTTCGTACACTCCAGGACTCAGCTTAAATGCACCTCTCCAAAGACGCCTTCCAAAACATACCTTAGCTGTCTAAATAAATGCCTAAATGACTCCCATTATTCTCTCTCTCAGATCTTTGGTTCCTTTATGTCATTTACCATGGTTTGTAACTATTTATTTGCTTGTGCCATTGGAATGGCAGCTCCTTGGAAGTAAGTTTTATACCTGCCTTCTTCATCTTCCCTGTCCACCCACCTCTACCTGCTCCCCCCGACCCCCCGCCATTAGGCAATCGATAAATATTTGCTGATAGGCAAATAGAAAGAAAAAAATAAAGAAAACAAAACAACGGGGGAGGGCGGGTGTAGGAAAAAAAAAGACAAGACAAGACCTGCCTCCTGGCCGTTCAACAACTGGCCACAGTATGGGTTGCAGAGTGATTAGGGGGCATTGGGCTATTCCTCTCTGTGTGTGATGTGGAGGGGCTATTTTTTTCCCTCTGCCCAGGTTCTTGCCTGCAAAACAGAAATGTCCTCCTCTCAGAAGTATTGGGGATGAGGGAGGAGTGGGAAACTTCTCTCCTCTCTACCTCTTGCTTGCTCTCTCTATGAGGAGGAGAGATTCATCTGCTTGGTGAGCTGATCAGAGTCTGGCATCTATTGACCCGCCATTCTCTCCTGAGCAGGAGAAACATTTAAAGTCACCCTTTGCATGGAGCCTCCTCTCTCTGCCTCTCTTCTGGGCTTCTGAATTCAGCAGAGTGTGAGTCAGGTCATGTTTGCCCATGTGGCTGGTTAGAGGGGTGTCCCCTGAGCACACCTACTTTCTCCATGGGGACCCCAAGGTTTAGACTCAGGGAGGAAGGAGTAGGACACCTCCTAGGCCCCCAATACGTCACATTCCTCCACCAGCTTTGCCAAGAGTGATGTAGGTATTTTGATCCCTGTCTAACTCGGGTGTCGATTTCTCAAAAGGCTTAGAACTCAGAGTGGAGAAGAGTGAGATTAATCACCCCCTAAAAAATCCTATGAGGTAAGGAGAAAGATACTCTCTGGTACTGGCTCTACTTTCCAGTACTAAAAACCTAGCTGGCAGGACACGTTGGCCTTCTCGGCAGGCCAGCAAATATTCCAGGACCACTCTTTTGGCTTCCACCTCAGACTCTTTCTGAGCATGTGATGAGAGCCGTGCAATACCTCGTAGATCAGGAACATTGCAGGAGACAGAGAGGACAGGCCTGCTTAGCTGGGTGAGATCACTACAGAGGGGGTTCAGCTTGCCAGAAAACTGCTTTCTGGAGGAGTACTGTTAAGATGGATGTCAGAGCCTCTCGCAGGAGACATCCCCATCAGATACTGAGGATATTCCCACAGTGGCTTGCTGCTGCACTTTATAGGATGTGGGAATACTGCTAACGGCTGTTGGGAGTTTGGAAATTCCTTTAGATATGGAGGCCGCTAGTGTCTCCAAGGATGCACAGAGCTGTTCGTATGGCAGAATTTGCATTTATCATTCCAGATGTGAGATGCTTTTCTAGATACCTAAGTGAGGATGACTGAGGAGATTTCATAGAAAGAAGATTATTTGCAAAACAGAGAGAGCAGCGGAGATATTCTTTTTAAAGTATCTCATGATTTCGTAGCATTAAGTGGCCTAGGACCTCTCTTCCCTCTGCAAAGGAAATTTTGCCAATCTGAACAAAAATGTTCAGCCCAGGATACCCCCCTGATTATCACAGTAAATGGTAGATTCCCTGATGGCTTACCCTCTGGCTCTTTGAGCCTGTTCCATTCCATTGGCACTTTCTAGCTACTGTTTTGTGTCATCAGTTTCCCCAATTAGACTGAAACTGCTCGAATAGGAGAATTATATTTATGTCTTACACATCTTAGTATCACTGTATCAACAAGCATTGTGTCCTAGAGATATTAGAAGCAGATTAAATGGTCTGATTTTTCTGATCAGTACTTTCCACATCCTAAAAGAGGTCACATTCGTGAATTTAACACTTGTAATGTTTCTGCCGTGGGCCACAAACTGTTCTGGGGTTTGAAGCTACCAAGATATTAGGATGATGGTGATACTAATACCACCAATATTAATAATGATTATGAAAGCTAATCATTACTGAGTGCTTACCATATGCCAAGTACTAGTCTAAGCATATTCCATGTGTTGTCTTATTTAATCTCTGTAATTACCCATTTTCTGGGTCACAGAGGGGATGACTGCAGCATGGTCTCTGCCCCGAGTGGTTCATAGTCTGGTGGGGAGTCAGAACGTAAAATGATGTTGATGATGATGATATTGATGATGATGATCATTTAAAAGCAGTGTTAAATGAAAAACTGGAAGATTTCACAAGAGGCAGAAGGTGTGCCAACAATCTGAGTGAGGTGTGTCTATATTTGAGTGTGTGTGTGAGAAAGAAGTTGCAATTTAAGTGTAACAGGGCACCTCAATCAGAAGACTGAAGCTTCCTTTCTGTACTACTATAATGGGTGTGATCCCGTGGTGTGCTGACAAATTTTTAACAACCAGATTTCCAGGTGTAGTTTCTGTATGAATGTTGGCTGATATGTTCATTTATGTTAATGAGTAAGATGAAAGTGAAATAATGAAAACATGTGTCAAAACTTCACTCATTTGCCACGTTGTGAGCAAATTCTTTGCTGAATCAGGTAACAGTTTTCAAATATTGGAAGAATATTTCCTCGATTTTTTTCCTGCTGTTCACAATGTAAAGACTATATATGGGACATATTTTAAAGTTAAATTCAGCATTAACATTTCCTCTATCACTTAAGTCTAGAGCAGAGGTCAAAAAACTACATGAGTTAAGAATGGATTTTTCCATTTTTAAAGAATTGTAAGGAAGAAGGAAGAGAAGAAGGAGGTGGAGGAAAATGAGAAAGAGGAGAAGGAAGAGAAGGACATGGAGAGGGAGAAGAAGGAGAAAGAAGAGACACAGGCACTGTCTGACAAAGCCTAAAATATTTCTATCTAGACCTTTACAGGAAAAGTTTGCTAGCCCCTGATCTACACAATTAACAACATAATAAACCGAGCCCTGATTTGTAGCATTGCCAGTTTCTGTGGTGTAAATACTCCCTCCATGGCTGATTTCTGGCTAACTATGTGATATCATCAAATGCAGAATCAGAAGAAATGTACAGTCATGCGACAGTATACAGTATCTCCACCATACAGGAACAATAGACATAAATAATCTCAAGAGCATAGGTAATAGTAAAATGTAGCACTATAATTAGGAAGGTGATGAGTTTTGAATATGTATTACCTTTGTTTTTAATATAATTTATACCATTGTAATTTTATAGAATTTTATTTATAGTAATGGCTATGGTTAACAACTAGCTCACAAAATACCTGCAAATTTAACAATTGCTTCTTGCAAATGAACACAAGCTGTCCAGTACACCACAGTGGGATCGCAGAAACAGCTGGTTGCCCTTGATGCTGATGCCAATGCTCCAATAGCCACGTATTCCTGTAACGTAGGCAGGTCTTTTAGGAGCATATTCCTTACAGCCTTGTTTATCACTGTGAATATTAAAAAGTCTATCCACTGGTAGAAGAATAGATACATAAAATATTGTATATTTATATTATGGAATTCATATTATGAATCAATGACAATGAATTATCTAGCTCTATGTGAATCAACATGGATTGAGAGCAAAATCAAAATGTGTGAAAAAGAAAGTTTCCGAAATAGATTACAAAAATGATTCAATTTATTTAGACTTTACAAACACATACCTATGTTTTCTGGATACATAAATGGGTGGTAAAGCTATAAATACAAGGAGAGGGCAGATGCATACCAAAATGCCATATCAGTTGCCTCTGGGGGTTAAGGAGAGGAACAGAGAAGTGGGATGGGAAAGGGCAAGCAAAGACAACTTAAACTTAATCTACTTGTGATGTTTTGTTTCTTTTTAAAAAGTAAGCAAGTAGAAAAATGTTAAAAAACCATTAATATTATATGGTGGGAATAAGGGTATTTGTTATATTATTATCTGATTTTTAAATTCTATAAACATAATTTTTAAAAGCCTGATTGCCATTTAGAAACCTTAAACCTATTACTTTAGACCCTGGGTTATCCACGCATGTCTCCTAAAAGAGTTTCTTTTCTATTTTGCAAAATTTAAGCAAGGTGAGGACACAAACATGTTTCCTGATTGGAAAGCACAATGCAGAACCCATTTTCAACTGATGGAGCCAGCATACTGCAGTTTCTTCAAAGACATACCATCTTATTTTAATCAGTATGAAAATATTTTGATTGGAGTGTCTGGTTTTACAGGTTGGGTGTGAACGATGCTTGGCAGGTAACCCATCTTAGTCCAAAGTACAGCAAACACTCAGACCTCCCATGGTGGAGCCTGGCAGGGGAGCCCAGCCTGTCCCAACACAGGGTTCCTTTCCTCTGTCATGTCCAAAAAGTAAAAACCCAGTGGTACTTGCTCATCATGCTCCAAAAGCCAGACCCACTCACTCTCATCACAGAACTCAAAGTGAGTCTGGGATCTCCCCAGTCACTGCCAAAGAAATGTCTGTTTGCCATAGATACCTCAGTTGGAGTTGGGGGTGCCACCCATTAGATTCCTGGTCATTCCAGAAATATGTGCCCCAACAGGGTCACAAACTTGGGATGTCTCCAATGCCCTGCTTGTAGCTGCTGTGGACATGAAAGTCAGTGCATGGGTCAAAATGCAAGAAATTGCAGCAGTGTGAAGAAACAGGGCTGGAACTGAGTGCTCTGTGCCCATCGCTGTCACTGCAGCTATTGCAATCCACTACCAGGATGTCTCCTCAAGAGGGAGGAGTTTATTTCATGCCTGTTTAGATTCCTGCCCACCATCCACATTCCAGAACTGTAGTCTGACACCATGACGCCTGAGGCAGGACGAGTTCTAGTGTCGGTCACCTCGCAGACTCTTTGGCCACCAGCCCACCAGCCCCCTCTCAAGCTACCACCAGAAAGATTTTATTTCAGCATGTAAGAAAGCTTTCCTGCCCCAGGGCCTTGGCAAACACCAACTCCAATACATTTGGGTGGATTTCAATTCCTTTGAGTATCTGGGAAGAAAAGTTTCGAACACTTTCCTTCTAAAAGGTACCTGGGCTTCAAATGCAAATTTGCCTCTATTCTTCTCAGAAACCTTCAAGATCCAACAAGAGTTCTTCCTATAAAACAAATACTAAAATATTTAAAGGTCCCCTTTGCTGTATACCACTTTTGCCCCCATAAGTGAAAGTATATAACTGATGGTGATGATGGTCAGATGGAACTTTGAAATAGATGAAATGTAATTCTCAGGATTTAGCATTCTACAGCACAGCATCAAGATGGCAACAAATAAATACGGTATATTTAATGGATCACAACAATTTTGCCTTGTGAGTGCATAGGAAACCAAGGTCAGCACAGTAACCAGTTGTTCCTGGACAGTGGCAGAGCCCTGTAGCATGATGGAGAGAATGGGACAACAGCAGTGGTGACTCATTTTTTTACTGCACTGATAAGGATATTATAATTATTGCTCATTTGTTAAAGGTTCATTTGAGTTGTGTTATTCTCTTCAAGGATTCTGACAAATTTCCATTATCAAAAATGATGCCATGAATGTGTAATGTTTAACTAGCATTAGTGAATGCTGGAGAAAGCATGAGCTTTCCAAACACATCTGATTCTCCCAACTCATAACTTATGTGACCTGGAATAAGTTATTTAACCACTATAAGCAGGTGATCTCATATGTAAAGTAACAATACTAATAGCTATAAACAAGCATTATCTCAAATAGGGCTATTGTCTACCCCTCCGGATTGTTGTGAAAAATGAATGAAATAATGTATTACTGAGTCTTGCATAGTCCCCAGAGCATATTAGGTACTCAATAAACACTACATCTTTGCTCCTATTCCCCCTACCATGCCCTATATTGTCCCCAACCCTACATATAAAGGCCATATTCCAAAGAATCATAATAATATCATAATAATAGAACAATGAAAACCAGTATTTATTACCCATCCCTTTCTTAGAAACTTTCAAGCCCCAGTGAAAGTTCTTCTTGCAAAACAAATACTAAAATATTTATAGGTTCTAGTTCTGGGATAAGGTGTTACTTGCATTTTCTCATTTAATCCTCCCAACAACATTAAGAAATGTATACTCCTCAACAGTCCCATTTTATAGAGAGAGTGCATGGAAGAATCCCCAGTGGTTAATTACTTTCCCAAAGCTACACTCTTAATAAGTGGCACAGTCAAGACTCAAATTCAGAAGTAACGATGGTCGCCTTTCCCATGTGAACTGCCCCACACACCCTTTCAGGACCCTTTCTCTGCCCTTCATTCCCTATATCTGTACATTTTCTTAGTTGCATTGTTAAACCTCTGGGTCATTTCCAGGGTACCAACTCCAGTTGGAAGGAAAGTATTTTTTTATCTTTAAGTTATTATTAAATAGTTATTATACCCAAGAGAATATAAGCAGCATATATGCAAGTTATGAAACATGAG